>SJOL01008964.1:263075-358029 GCA_004794785.1 Opisthorchis felineus | reverse complement strand
ACCCGGCTGATGGCACCACGCGACGGCCGATGTGGCATGAGTTTATTGTTAGACGTAGGTATCATGGTTGTACGTGGGCTGGGATACTGTCAGGGAGCTCACACCTAGACAGGAGGATGATTAGGGTCCTCAACCAAAGCCTTTGGCTCAAGAGCCTAACCGCAAGGCAGCGGTGTTTGGCGGGAAATGCAATACCATTTCTACGGAACAAGTCGCCACGTGTTCCAACCCCCAACCTGGAGGACCAGGAGACTGTGTTCGTCAGACCTCCAGCCATTGAGCAACCTGGTATGAGAGAGTCTGTGAGTGTCGCGGGAACACCCCCCAATATAGCTCAATGAGTCGCTGAGGTGCGCAAACCGTCACACACGGTAAGGTCCAGTCTCTTCGTGACGGGTCCAGGATGCTTCTGACCTTGTGGCAAAAAAGAACACCAGTCGAGTGTACCGTACAGACACAACATTGTCCCGGGCATTAAGGGGGAATCAACGATCGCGTGACCGCAAACCGATTTACAAAGGCCACAGCTGCTATCTGTTGAGCTGAATTGCATTTACTGTGAGAAACATCCGATGAGCCAATCGATCATCGCATCCCTTAAGCCTATGTCAACTTGCTGAGTTGGTAAGACAGGCCCCGATGATTGCTAACATCTTGGTCCTCACAATTGTGACTGATTCGGGTCTGCTGCATGGCTGCTTCGATGGATACTATTCTGATAAGTGTGAAATATTGTGGACTATCCGTTTTGACAACAATGGGCGGAGGGACGGTTGTCATGGCTTACTCGATAACCAGCAGTTCACAACTGGCATCAATCTGCCACACATTACTAACGAGGTGCTTATTTTTATAACGCGATTGACAACGACCACTTCTTGCTGAGAGTGAATTCGGGCGGAGATCAGCTTGTCGAAAGGCTTGACTGAAATTCTGCCGTTGGTTCATTCGCTAAGCTGGACAATTTGATTGCAAACGTTTCAACACCAATCGAAGTGACATCATCAGTGCGTTGTTAGGGAGCGTGGTAGAGCATAGCGATGGATCGTTGGTTGTGCGTTGAGTAGTGTTGCGTGTGTGTTAATACACGTACTGCTAATCAGGGCTGACCTTCGATCACCACTGGTTTTCCGGTCGGGCGGCTCCATTGGTTGGTCTGTTATCCTGTGTCCCGATTGATCGTCATCATCATCATCATCGACATCAGTGTTCAACACTGATGCCTCGCTGATTGGTTGATGACCACGTGACCTTTGAATTGGACTTCCCTTGATCTTGTACTTTGGTTGGTGCTGTAGTGATCGACGTCAAAACTCTTGCAGATGTAGACTAATTCTACCGATGTACTCCATCATGAAGCAGTCCAATTTTCGTGTGGTTAAATTTTAGGGTAGAAATTAAAATAGGTACCTGAAGTGATCGTCGTCGGATAGAAGAGATGAGCTTCTACGTCCACCAAGAAGCACTTGAACTTGCCAGACCAACGAAGAGGCGTTGTTCCACGCTTGCTATCCCAGTGTGTGCTCGGAAGCGAAGAGTCTGTCAGCCGATATGCGACTCCCCAAATATATATGAAGCTGTCAACCAACTGGAATGAGCCATGTTCCTTAGGAGCAGAGCAAGTGAAGCCGATCGGGCTGGTACTTTACATCCCGTGTTGATGAATCACCATCAACTGCCTGTTCGCTGAGCTTGGGAGAAGTATGAAGTGCGACCTCGGTCGTCGCGAAGAAATATGGCATCACTTTTAATGATACAAAAGAAATTTGTCTTTTGGGTTATCAAGTAGCCAAAAGCATCGGCAAGCCGGAACAAAAGAAAATGCATGCTATCACCAACTGCCACGTTCCTACAACGCAAACGTTCAACAGCGAGTAGTGGGAATGTTCGCCTACTCACAATGGATACCATCATTCGGACAAAATCAGTCCGTCAATCGAAATAAGGCTTTCTTATTCCTGCGGAGTGAGAATTTCTTCAGATAATTAAGAAGCGTTAGAAAACACGATTGTCGTTACGGTCGATCACAACAAACCAATGAATGTCCAGAGATATGCATCTGATGCCTCCATCGCGGCCTCATTGTGTCAGTTGCCTTTTTCTCGAGAACTCTGACCCCAGCGAAGGGAATCATTTCAGTGTTGAAAAGGACTGCGCCATCGTTGAAGCCGTGCGCAAGTGGACCAGAACAAACTACCAGTCGCCTTTATGTACAGCGGAACTCAAAAGGTCAAAGTGAAAAATGATAAAATCCGGCGTTGGAGAATCGAACTCTGCCTTCGGTTGGGACGCCACATACAGACTCCATAAACACAATCAAGCAGTTAATACCCAATCCTGTAACGTTTGTGCAGCGATAACATACACGAGGAAGCCCAAACAAATACATGATCCAAGAGCTGCCAGAATGCTCCATTTTGTCCTCTACAAAAACCTTGCATTTTTTATTGACGAAGTAAACTAGTACATTTGAGTTGTAGAACATGCGCAGAATTCAAGCCACAATTTTTCGGCGACTACTTAGATCTTTTGGTTAGGGCGAATCAACCTTTTGGACGATTGAAAGCTGATTTCAAGGAAGCACTTCCTTCGAATACGTACAACTGATACTTCTTTACCATTACTGATGAGCAGTCACGACTCCATTTTTCGTTTGCTTTTGCTGATGTCACCAGCTACACTCATCAACTGCCTTGGCTAGTTATTTTCGCCTTTTAGGACTCCGGTTTACATTCACTCTGATAACGAGGCATATTTTGTATCATCAGGATTCTCTGACTTCCCTCTTGACAAACTAAGTAATCACAAGGCAAACAACTGCACATAAGCCACAATCCAACGGCCTTAGCGTTATCTTACCTCACTCTTAAAACGAAGAATCTTCCACATAACAATTGGGAGATGGCACCACTTGAATACCACTACTCTTTGCGGTCTCTCTTGCGCACTTATATTAACTGCAATCCACTCGAGTTAATGTTCAGTTATGCTCGCCGTTTAACTAACGGGCCCTCACTGCCTTCCTGGCTGGCTATTGCTGGACAAGTCTTCTCGAAGAAACATCACAGATCATCAAAGTATGATCCGTCCGTCGCGGAGACTGATCGTGGATGACGGTTTGTGTACCCCTGTAATCCACTGAGCCGTACTGGATGCCCACGTAACATTCAGTCTCTTCTATCAGTTTAGTTAATGGATAGATGTCTGATAAACAGTTTCCTGACCTTCCAGGTTGGGGATTATAACAAGTGCGGCAATCTGCTCCTTAAAATCTGGGCCACTTTAGTAGTATCAAGCGGACCACCATTACCTTGTGGTCAGGATTCTGCGCCAAAGACTTTGGTGGAGGGCCATAACCGCCCTCCTGTCTAGGTTTGGGCATCTTAAGGGTATCTCAGCCCACATACAACCATGAAGACCACAGATAAAAGTACCCTCGTGCCACATCGGTCATCACCTAGTGACGTCGAGTGGCTTTATTTGCTAAGTAGAGCAACACAGATAAGCGAAAACTTGCGATTACTACCGTCTCTCATCTTTCTTCATTGTTATGTCTTAGCTCCCGACCTGTTCCACTTGACAATCACTCTTATGTATATCCCAGCTTTAGACATATCAGTCAGGCACCTATGGAATTAACACGTCGCACGCCACTTTTATCGAGGACGGACCACCATCTTGACCACGAAGAACTCGGGTATGGTCAATTCAGCAGATTTTAGTGCCCAGGTAGGACGCCCCAGTTCACCAGAAGGATACCTTGGTGGTATGTTTAGTAGGAAAGCAAACATACTGGTCGTCTCTTGCAACTCTGTGTTTTTGGTGCCGTTGGGCCATCTGGCGCCCCCCTATCGTTAGGAAGCCTGCGAGTCAAATTGACCACAACCATCAGCTACCGATGGCGTGGTTCGTTCCCTGAATACCGATCGTTTGGGGATGAACTGATGGATTCAGATCAAGCCCTCGTTCGGTGCAGATTTTCATTGAATTTCCCCGGTAAACCTCAGAAACGGGGCCTATTTAGCAACAGAAAAGCGGTCAGCCAAAAAGGAGGGGAGCAAACCAAAGCCTTCTATGAAATGCCTTACAAGTGGCATCCTTGGAGGACACTGACCGTAATTTAGATAAAGTAAACACGGCTGTACGTGACGACGAGAACTATGCTTGTGATGATTCCGAGCGCGTACATGGATGCCAGTGTATCTCAGAACGGTCACTATCACTTCTTGATGCGAAGCGTTCTAGCCCATCGGATTCAGAGTACAATTCCGCTGGATGATCGATTAGACCAGAGCCCGAAAGTAGCCTGTCTATGGACAGAGGCTTGGTGGAACCAGAAAGTTCAAAAGCACCTGTGCCTATGTATTCATTCATTCCGCTCGTTTTGAGCCGTGGTCTGTGAGTTCAGATCCTCCCTCAGTTGATAGAGTACTAATGTCTCCCGTTCAACGAGCCGTCGGACTGTTCGGACAAGATGAGCTTCCTTTAGCGCTGTCCATAGATTAAAGAGTCTTGGTGTTCCGCTATGACTAGGTTGTTCGTACGTATTTGAAGGCAAGAACGTGCTCCGGAGAATTGGGCCAATGGTTGGTTTCACCCGTGTTCAAAAAAGGTACCTGACTGTTCCAAACATACCCGTCGTAATACAGCTACTGGCTTCCCTCATATTACAACGACTGTCTTGGGCGGGTGAGACACAAGTTCGAGAGAATCAAGCAGGACTTCGACCTGACAGAGGATGCATTGATCATATGTTCACAGTGCGTCAAGTGCTGGAGAAGAGCCACGCAAACCATCAACCAAAAATCGTGGTTTTCCTCGACTTTAAAAAAGCCCTCGATTTTGTGGACAGATTGGTTCTTCTAAGTTAGACGTGGATGCCCTTGAAGTTCGTTAACTTCTTCGCGGTCTTTATCTCCGTACCTCTGATAGGATGTGCAGCGAGTTGTCTGGAAGCCTTCTGACAGCTAGTGGAGTTCGTCAGGGTTGTCACCTTTCTCCTTTTTTGTTCAGTTTTTTCATCAACGTTACCATGGAGTGCACACCTTAAGGAACCATGAGAGTAGGTCTCGAAATCGCGTTTGGTGAGATTATTTAACGTGGATCACGCGGACATCGTCTTGTTGCTTGACGATTACTTGCCCGCGAATATCGGAGTTTCTCTCATGTTTCAGTATGCGCTTGCACCTTCAACGTGCAAATTCTTATTTCAAGATTGTCCATCCCTTTGCGCTTCTTTGAGACCTCAATGAAAAGCTTGAGTTTGTTGATCGGTTCACATATCTTGGAAGCTGCATAAGTAGTTATTGTACTGTAACAGATGAAGTTAACGCGTGGATAATCAAGGGGTGAGCAGCGTTCGCCAGTTTGTGTGATTTATGGCGCCAGAAACGTGTATAGCTGAAGCTAAAGGTTCGCACATACAAGGCAACCTTAAGAGCGGTCCTACTGAGTGACTTCGAAGTCGATTAGTCAAACAAGAATATGGCATCATCTCTCCAAGCTTGTCGATTACATCTGTGTACGACCACTTAATATATCCGCGACTTTGACCTTACGACCCTATCTAGCTTTGTACAGTTACGCGGCAGCAATAAGCGGACAACGAAGGGGTACTAAAACATCCATTTTTTGTATCATAACATGACCAACGTGTTCCTCCTACTAAAAAGTGTAAACAGTCGTAAGTACCTTTAGGCCGGCAGCAGAACACCAATGCACGGAGACACCGGTCCCTTTGTCGCTCTCTTCAGAACCACATGGAAACACCGAATACCCCAGTCGGCCAAACTGGACTAAAGTAGTGACATCCATAAGCCGTTTCCCTGACTTCAGGAGGTACACCAGATCGAAAGGTGGAGAGTTCCATGTCTAGAGAATAACCGCTGAAAGACATCCTGGTTTCTGATGACCAGTTTACATAGATGACTGTCATTTGAAACAGTTCATGACGTTCTGTCCATACGGTTGGACAAAGGCTCCCGGTGGCTGCAATCAACCAAGTGTGTGGTCTTCCGTTCAAAAACAGAGTGCATACACTGCACTAGATACGGACTACAGTAAGTCAGGTTGTATTACACTGTATTTAACCTGCACAGTATACCGAGCTCGAGAGAGCTCAGTGGTTAAGGTGCGAACTTATGACCGGAAGGTCCGAGATTCGAACCAAATCCCGGCATCTCGAATGCTTCTTGGCAGTATCCCAGCCCTCGTGATTCCTCTGGATTCTTGGTGTTCCTTGACTTCAATAATGCGTTCGATTCTGTCGACCGGTTCGTCCTTCTCAACCCGGTTGCGCAACAGGGTATGTCCCATAAGTTCGTGAATAGCATGCACTGCTTGTATTCACATACTTGTGGGCGCGTGGGAGTGCATGAGGGGTGGTGTCCGACAAGGCTATCTACTCTCTCCATTTCTGTTTAGTTTCGCCATTGACAAAGTAGTGAGGCGAGCACTGGAAAGTCTCCAAAGCCTCGGAGTTCAGATCCCTTCGAGCAAGAACCTTGTAGAGTTGGAATATCTAGATGGCATTGCACTCATTCTTGGAAAAGAGCAGGAAGCCCAAGCAGCGCTAGAAAAGTTGACTGAGACCATCCGATCTTTCGACACGCGCTTTGCGCCCACAAAGTGCAGAGTCATGCTGCAGGACGTACAGTCTGTGAACATGCCTCTGATAACTTAAGGAGTAACACTGAAAATTGTGGAACGCCATACGTTCATCAGAAGTTGCACCAGTTTTGACGGTAGCATGATAGACGAAATCAACACACGGATCTTGAGGGCCAGAATCATGTTTGCTAATTTGCGCCACTTGTGATCTCAAAAAGGCATCCTACTGGGTCTAAAAGGATGCGTGTATCAAACTACACTGCGAGCTGTATTGTCGTACAGCTGCGAAACTTCGTCCTCCGGAATGAAGACCTGATACATCTTCAGGTCTTTGACTACCGATGTCTCAGAACTATAGACGGAATCGGTTGAAACCAGCGAAATGGGCCATTGGTGAAGCAAGAGCTACTTCATTCAAATGACGCAGCTAGGGCTGCAAGCTAAGGTGGCTGGGTGATGTATCACGTATGTCAATTTGCAGCCCGTCGGGAAGAGCGTTGTTTTCCGTGCCTGATTTGGAGTGGTAGAAATCTAGAGGTAGACAGAACTTGACATGGCAGAATGGAATGAAAAATGTTACGAGAAGTTTGGGAGCTGTTCACCTTCAAGTATGGCATCCACGTGACCCTCTGTTTGACTGAAGACACTGAACAGTATGACGTGTAACCGATGTCAGTAACGCTCATACCGCTAGTTGCTATCCAGATTGTCTGAGTGTTGGAGGCACTTTGATGTTTATATTAGATTAGTTCTAGTTCCCCTTCTCTGTTCCACTACAAGGCTTTACTCAAATAGAATGACATGGCCGTACGGCACCGAAGCACCAGTGTTCTCATCTGGTGCTGCTGTCAATAAGGATAATGATTTCTCCATGTGGCAGGGCTGTTAGGCCCCGAAAGAGCGTTACAACTGAGGATTTACTAATTTACGGTGTTTCAATAATAGTCCATGGTTAGTCCTCTTAATGTTGCATATGACACACCATTTGTGCTGCTACTAATCCTGACCTGGTTTCGATGGCAGGTCAGATGACGGAGAATTCGTTAAGCTTTGGACTGAACGAGAGCCTTTGTAAATTGTTTCCAAGGGAGCCCCTAAGAACGTAGATATTATATTTTACTGACATCCCCCACTTGAGATTATTCCGAGGATGAGAGAGCTACCATTCGAGGGATGTGGAGATGAAGTTGCCGGTGAATCTAAATCCACTAAGTGCCATTTTCCTGAAATTGTGTTGTGGGATTTCTGTAGAAGAAAACCGGAATCTGGACCGCGTCTGCGAAACCTGTTCACGGAAGACCGACCTGCTGCGGAAACTATGGAACGAGTGCACGAAGCAGCTACCTGAGGCCTGTGAATGGAGATCATAGAAACAGAGCACAGTCCAATATCTGAGAACACAATATCAGACGAGGGAGACAATGCAACAGATGACAACGCAAACGAAGTGTTCCGCAACGAATTCGAGCGGTCTGTCTGTGTGTTCGACTTTTTTGAAATAGTGGGACTGAAGGTAACTCAAACATCTAGGATGAAGCAAAACAACTAAAAATTTACAACACAGATGAAGGTCGCTTGGGGGAAATGAAAGGAGTATCATCATCATCATCATCATCATCATCATCATCATCATCATCATCATCATCATCATCATCATCATCATCATCATCATCATCACCATCAGAGACAGCAACATTGATGCTTTACTGCCGTACAACCATAAAGCTCATCTAGCTATATTTAAAGCTTTAGAGTGGAAAGAAGAGAAAAAGAGTGGGTGAGGGAGGGGGCCTAGTACTGGCCGATGTCAAGCACGTTGAGGTGCCTAGACCTCCAAGTTCTCAATCAGACAATCTTGAAAGACACTGACAACACGAACGCCACTGATATCGATCAGCCGCCATTTCTTGCATGTCTCCAGCCAAGTGCAGGCGGGGTCACGGGGACTCCATCTTGGAATTCGTATGACACAAACTCTTCGTGATCTATTTCACGCCCTTCTGTCAAGTCTTACGTTGTCCACCTCGCAGTTTGTGCCATTCTGGAGGAGGCACGAAGAACAACACTCGCCTTGATAGACGGTGCTTCAACATACGTAGCACATGACCGAGCCGCTGCAGCTGATGGTGCTGGATGATTTCCGCGATTGGAGTACCTGCTGCACGACCAAATACCCGTTTTCTATCACCCCCTTACCAATCCGCTGACGATATCCAAAACCAGCAACACTTCTGAGGCATCTGTAATCAAGCTACGTTTCGCACCCACACAACGACACAGCCCTTACTGTAGCCTGGTACACGCGATCTTTAAGACCAAGTGATATGCTTTTTTGACGCCACAGATGAAGCAAATTAGCAAACGTGATTTGAGCCTTTGAGATTCTTGCACTGACTTCATCAGACACACTTCCGTCAAAGTTAGGAGAACTTACCGAGGTATGCAAAACTTCCCACAATCTCCAGTGATTCTCCTTGAATTGTAAGGGGCATGTTCATAGACTGCAACCTTCTGGATCATGACTTTGCACTATGAAGGTACAAGGCGCGTACCAAAAGATGGCATGGTTGCGGTCAGTCTATTCAACAGGCCTTCAAAGATGGCGGCGGTCATCTGCGTACTCCAGATCGATAAAGTTCTCACCGGAAACGATTTGAACACCAGGGTTTTGAAGACCTTCCAGCGTTCGCCTCATTATTTCATCAGTGACGAAGTTGAACAAGAATAGAGAGAGTGGACACCGCTTTTTGTAGGGAAGCTTTTGGAGAGCTTACCATACTCTCACACGCCCAGAATTATGCGAATGTAGGGATCGGATTATATTCACAAACTTCTGGAGCATACCCTGTTGAGTAGTGTAGTTCACAGCACTGACCGGTCGACAGAATCGAACGCACCCTTAAAGTCAAGGTATACCAAGATTGTGGGTCGTCTGTACATATGGCGTTGCTCCAACACCTGACGGGGTGTGAGATGTGGTCAATGCAGCCTATACTCGGTTGAAATCCCGCTTGATTCTCACGAGTCAGGGTTTCGCGTGCCACCGTAAGACGACGAAGAATCAGTGACGCCAAAAGTCTTGTCACAACAGGAGTCAAACTAACACCTCTGTGGTTACTACATTCACTGCTAGTACCC
Source organism: Opisthorchis felineus (assembly GCA_004794785.1). Lineage (NCBI taxonomy): Eukaryota > Metazoa > Platyhelminthes > Trematoda > Opisthorchiida > Opisthorchiidae > Opisthorchis > Opisthorchis felineus. Next base: position 348,282 of record SJOL01008964.1, on the reverse strand, counting down.
TTTTTGAAAACGGGCACTACTACCGATTCACCCCAGTTGTCTGGGACGGTCTCTTTTTCCCAAATAGGTTAGGTAGGCACTGGCTGAGAAGCCCACCGCCATCCTTGAACAGAGCAGAAGGTCGTCGGGACCAACAGCACGATGACGCTTGAGTAGGGAAATACACTCGGACACTTCTGAGACTGAAGACGGCTCCATATTCACAGTCCACCCTTCTGTTGAAGGTCAGGATTCTGGATTGGAGGTAGCAGGTGGCCAGCTGAATTGCTGTTCGCTCCAAACGTTCTGCTTTGCTGCATGTCAGGGAACCATTTTGGTCCCTGATTATTTCACTGACAAGAGGTTTTCGAGGACCAGTCGGACGAATCAAGTGGAACTGCTTGCGGACGTTTCCAGCATAGTTTGCATTTTCCATTTCTTCGGCCTTTCGGGTCCGCCAAGCTCCTGGGTCTGCACGGATACTCAGTTTCACCTGGCGTCGGATGATGCGTCGGGTGGAGTTGTGATTGCGGCCAGGAGGAATCTGTTGCGGGGTCTCCAGCAAAGACACGGTCCTATCAGAGATCCAATGTTTGGATGAGGTTGGCTGGGTTGTACCGCAAAGAGACGTTCCGGCTTTGAGTAGGGCTTTGGACATCTTTTCCCAGTGGCCGTTTATATCCGATATCGTACTGTCCGGCAGGCGTTCGAGGAGCTAGTTCTGATAGTTTCGTTTGATTTCTGGGTCCATTAGCTTCGAAATAGCTATGCGGGGTGTGTGCGTTTTGCGTGAGTAAGAAGCCAACCAAGGACCAATGCGCGATCTTCATGTCCTGGAACCCAGGGAGGAGTCTTAGTAGGACGAATGTGAGACGGCCGTGTCTTCCTTCAATCCCGCACCTCCAAACCACTTCCACAGAAGATAACTCAGGGTATAATTCATCTACTATCTAGGACAAAGTATATCAATATGTTCGAGAATTCACGTCCACTGAAGATCGATTTGGAGTCCCGTGGGGAACGTAAACGACAATATCGTGAATCGTGCCGGAAGCTACGAAACCTGATTGCAGGTGAAAGTAACAACGAGGGAACTGCAGACAAGAAAACCAGCTGGGAAAACGCATTGGATATTGTGGGCATTATGAAAAGGGGGCCACAGAGTGAGATAGAATTCACTCCTGGGAAAGCCTGTACGACTTTGGATTGTTGGATAGTATTATAAATTGGCATCTCGTTCGTCAGTTGTCTCTGACCAAACATGGGAACCGAGTATTATGAGTCTGACCTTTTCTCACGATGAGTTGGAAGTTTCGGATACGACTCACTATAAACGGCTACTACAGATTTACCTTCTAGCTGAAAAAAGATAGTCCCAACAGTCACCCCCCCCCCATGAAGACCAGTAGAGATGTAAGGAGGGAAAACCTTGACATAGTGGCAGATGCAGCGGGATTCACAGATTCACACCCAGATGACTGTCGATTTGAGTAAACGTGAGCACCACTCCCGATAAACTTTGTGGCTTTTATGTTAACTTCAGACCAGTGTGTAATCGAAAGCAACCATATTGCGGCCCCCCCTTGGTAATGCGAAGAACCAGGTATGTTAATAACCCGGCCTTTTGTGGTCGGTAAAGGCACAACCAGTGCTCTGCTGACCACGAGACCCGCAACCAGTGCACACCCGAGAAGGGACGGAAGGGGAATCAGTGCGAAGCATGCCTGGCAAACGAGTCAGCTGTAACACGCTTTCGGTGCCTGGCTGCCATACCTCCCGAAGGAAGCACGAGGGCTGAGATACTGCCAGGTTGCCCGAGCCTAGACAGGGGAAGTCGAGATGCAGGGGTCGAACTACGGACCTTCCGGTCATTAAATTCGCGCTCTAACCTCTTGAGCCATCTCGCCCCAGGCTTCAGGAGAACCAGTAATCTATGTATGCCTCAGAGGAAGGCTTATGACAGTCCTCTAATTAAGGCTGTTCCAGGAAGCACCATGGTCGAGGTGGGCCAGAATACATCTTACCTACTAGTAAGGCATTATGTACTGATGTCTGTGAAGTGAGGATCCTAGGTACAGGTGATGGTGGCTTGTGTCAAAAACTTTGTGGACTTATTATTCACTCCGGGGATACTGAAGAGCTCAACCAACGCGATGAAGACCTGCTGATTTCATCCACGAATTCACGCATGCGACTTTTTGAGATGATCAATGAATAAACAACTATTGTGAAATCACTGCATAAAAGAGTTGAGAGACGACCTAAACGTTACTACCTGGTTAGCCTAACGTCAGTGCTTAGCAAAACACTGAAGAGTGGAGAATTTCGCCTATATTTTGACGTCATTCGTCCAGCTCTAAGTTCAGCGACCACTAGAAAAAGCATTATGGAATCACAGTTTGACCATCATCATCAACATTATATTTGCACCCGGTAAATCTACGTTGGATAAATAAATGTTTGCTTGGACAGCTGGGCTGGCTGAAGATGAGATTACTTTTCGAATCAGAAGGCCGGGCAGCTTTTTTTCAACCACTGCCACCTATGGCACCGACCTGACGTCAGTTTATCTATCAAGGGTAGAGTTTACACTGCGACAGTACGATCCATATCGCTTTATGGATCAGAAACGTGGCCTCTACGCGCAGAGGACATACAAAAGTTGTCAGTGTTTGACCATCGGTGTCTCCAAAGCATTGGTCGGGTCTGGTGGGAGCATCGGATCAGTTATACTGAGGTACGCCAGATGGTCCTAGGAAAAGGAAACTTTCCTGTGATAGATGAATTTACTCACGCTTCATAGGTTACACTAGTTGGAACACGCACTCAGCATGTCAGATGACCGTCTGCCTCGCACAGCTCTTTTCGCCCAGCCCTGTGCTGAGTAGAAGCGATCAAGAGGTGGACAGTGTATGACCTGCCAACGAAGTGTGAAAACATTAACCAGTGAACTTAGTCGGGTCGACAACTGCCGCCTTCCTGGATGGGGACCCAGGGTCTCAACTCATCAAAAGTTAATGAAACTAGCAGAAATGGTCCAATCGTTGTCAGTGGCGTTCGTGCATCAAAACTGTCGCCCTCAATGTGTAGCTGGGGGCGAGATGGCTCAGTGGTAGGAGCGCGAATTTACTGACCGGAAGGTCCGTGGTTCGAACCCGACCTCTGCCTCCCGACTTCCCCTGTTTAGGCTTGGGCAACCTGGCGGTATCCTAGCCCCCGTGCTTCCTTCCAGTGGCACGGCAGTTGGGCACCGAAAGGGTGCTGCAGCTGAACGATTTTTCTTTCAATGTGTAGCTACCCACTTCCCGAATTAGCTAAACATGCCATTACCTTCAAGGCCTGGCTGTGTCCCACACTCTTCCACTTTCCGGTGATCAAAACTGTAGCAGCTGGAACCAATGTACCCATGATACACGGTTTATAGCTGGTAAATTGAATTGATTGAAAATCAAAATCTATGCAGGAAAAGGATAACCTAAGTGGTTTTGAGAAGTGAACACAAAGCTGTATTGTGCATCGCATTGGACATGTGACATAGTCAAAAGTGCATTCATCCGTTTGAATGCGAAGTACAAGACAAATGAGTCCTTTATCCCTTCGTGGTATATACGCACGACCCCACTCTGCTACTGATCGTGATCGTTCAGCTGTAGCTGAACGGTACCTAGCTGCCATGCCACCCGAAGGAGGCACGAGGGATGGAATACTGACAGGTTGCCCAAGCCTAGACAGAGGTCGAGATGCAGAGGCCGGGTTCGAACCACGGACTTTCGGTCAGTAAATTCACGCTCTAACCCCCAAGCCATCTCGGCCGGCTATTAGATGTTCTGTTAGACACTTTTAGACTCCCAGTTATCTAGAAAACTGAATCCTTTGAACCAAACATCGCCCCAGATGCTCCAATCATTTGCACACCCAGGTAGGCTGATTGTATTCGAACTTTGATCAAACCGATGCAGATGCATCCGCGATTGCAGTCTTATAGTCACTGACTTCAAAAAGGAGGCGTTACAAGGACTGCCTCCAAATGAACATTCCAACTGCGATTATGTTATCTGATAAAATCCATTTTTCTATTGTAGTATATCGTCGCTGGTCTTTTAAACCGTGGTGCCATTTTTTGGCACACCATGCACTTCGAATCGATCGAACTCCCTGAAAAATATTCTACTCATGCATTCCAGGTGAACCAACTCCACTAAACGACAAGAATAAAACCAATCCCAGAAGGCTTTGGGGGAAGTTTCGATCTCGTGTACGAACATGTGAGTCCGTGTAACTCTCTTGAAAACATGCCGTGTTGAGGATCGGGTAGCCACCTTCAAAGCGAACGAATGAAACCTACCATTTGTACTCCGCATTGCACTGCTTTTAGTGTGCATCGTCGTGAAATCACGAACAATTTCATCGGTCAATGCCTCTAGCCTCTTCAGTTCCATTTCCATGGGCTTCAACTTTTCAGCTTTGGCCAGCTAAACAGTGCTAGAGAGTAGACGGGAACCTACAAGGTCAAAGTTTTTGGCCTCAGCACCTTGCTTTATTTCAAGGAAAAATTCACGGTCGGCAAGGTTTGTTGCGCCAGGCACTAAGGTACGAATAATTAGCGGATGACACTAGCACTTACTTGGCCTCGATCTAACACAAACTTCGAACAGTTGGAAGTTTTCAGTTGAGAAGGCAAACGTTCCTTTAGCAATATTTTCCCGCATATAAAGCATATGACCTTCAGCGTCTTGTATCAGAATATCAAGCTGATGAGTGTCAGGTTCCGAAGCATCGTAGTTCCCATTAGTTATCTCTCCTGGATGAGATTCGTGCCTTAAACAGCGCTTCCCGCCAGGGGGGATCAACAGACGCAGACAGACGCCCCAGTCTATAAGAGTCAAGAGGAGCCACAAGACCCTCGCGGACAACTGGCACCACATCCTTGCGAAGTGTGTACACGTCCTCAAGGTCACCCAGGTTAGCGCGCAAACCCAGCTTAGCAAGGAAAAACAAGCGACGGGGTTCCAGCAGACAGGGTAAGGCGACGGCTGTTCAGTGACCTGTTTTGGGGGTCGGATGGTAAAGATAACTGGTTGGCGAAGCTGCATTCCTTGGCCATTCTTTTGGGGATATGAATTCACAGAAGACTGTTTACCCACAAAGCAGCTAGCGGATCCGTGAGAAAATCACACACATGTAGATCAAGTAGCTGTTGACTGGAGGTTCTGTTGAAGCCCACCTGAATCTCCTGCGCATAATACAGTTGTAACGAGATCGAAAGTTGTGGGATCAGAGGAGATGAGTTGGCTAACTCTGGTTGCCTCAGTGGTGTTTTGTACCCTTCTTCTACTTCCATCATAATATTACGTATTCCGTCAATTGCACAAACGTTGTTGGTTAAATACGCACAACATACATATGCGCGCATTTTTACAAGCACACTCAAAGACAAACGTGGTCAGGTACCCCGACCTTCGCTTCTGATTTTGCTCGCGCTTGTAGCGGTCATTCGCGAGTTTCATGCACTAATTCTATCTTCGGATTTCATTATATGTGAGAACTGTTCGAAAGAGGATCCCTGGACAATCACAATTGGATTATTATTCATTCGCTGACCTAGGCCAACGACGAACTATTTTAAAAAGAACGATTCTTAGTGAGTCTGTTCTATTTGACCCTCTTTATTATTGTATACTCAATCTAGCATTATTATTTTTATCTCTTTACCATACACTCCTAGTAAAGTAGCTTTTAGGGCAGCCAGACCGCTACACTTCCTTGTTGTTCAAGTAAATCCCTGTTCTTCGTTCGCCCTTACCCAGGCGTCTTACTTTTTTTCTCTTCAATCCCTCGTTCGGAAAAGTAGACAAGGAAGTGGCTGAGAATGGCGGGAGTCACCGTAGACTGTGGCAGCATTAGGCCAGGTTTTATACCTACCTATCAACCAGATGAACCACTTACGGTGTGTATCGAAGCCGCAAAGTAAACCCTTAGGCTCCTCAACGTAGAATAAATTCAGCCTGTGCTTGAGAGTAGCTGCGTATATGGCGGTCTTCTGATTAGCCGGAGAGAGAGCAGACCGCAGTACCACAAAAGGGATACGCCCTGGTTGCCCCACCCAACTCACAAGCGACCCGACACAGCCTCACAGAGACACTGACGGTCAAATCGCGCCCAGAAGCCCAAGGAAACAAACAAAGGCATATTTGCTGCATGTCTTCAAAAAACAACAAATCCGGGCGTCTAAGATTTGGCAATGCACAAGCTACAAACAGCAACCGTCGAAATTTTCGACCACGAGGTTGATAATTGCTGCCCCAAAGCAAATCGACTGCTCAAACGGGGCTCCTACGGGGCAAAACCTTCCTACCAACGAACAGCAGGCTTGGGAGGAACCATGGCGGGAAGCAGATAGGTGTGTCACAGAGGCCCCTTTGAAACCTTGGAATCAAACCCGGGTTAGAACTATTGAACCTGCCAATCCATCTGTTTGCACAACACCCCTCTGCTCCACGACTTCGGATGCAACAGAAAGGTTTTGAAGTGCTAGCCTGCAAACTGCCTCAGTCGTTTTAGCTTACCTTTCTATATTCAACATTCAGCTTTTCTTGGAAAACCGTCCCTAATGTCACTTACAGAAACCTGGCTCACACCGGACTTATCTGGCGCGGAGATTTCGATAGATGGCTACTCCGTTTTCTGAGCTGACTCGAAACGCGGGAGGGCAGGTGGGGTTGCTCTGTATTTATATGCGGCCCTGCCCATCCCGGTCATCCCCTCCGGCAACAGTCCTTCACCTTTTTGTGATGCACCGTGGATTAAATCCCACTGCGTTTGACCGATTCCCTTCTCACTGCTGTCTACCGTTGCCCTTCAAGCCCACCGGGAGATGAATAGTTCCTCATACAAGTCTCTTCAAGCTACCATTCACGCATCTCTTGTTGGAACGTGATTTCAATCTCCACAAGACCTGCTGGCTAGGGTTCTAGTGCATAGGCTCCAGCGGTCACCACACTGGCGCTGTCCAAAGTCATCCAACCGATCCTTTGGACTCAACATGTCGCCGCACCCCCCAGATACCGCGCAGGCCAAGTACCATACCTACTGGATTTTACCATCATTAACAAAAGATACTTTGTTGATAAGTGTTTCTTAAGGCTCCGTTGGGACATAATGAGCATTGTATGCTTACTTTTGATTTCGTTCGCTACTGGGCCAGGGGCCCGGAACTTCAGGCGTGGATGCAAAACGTCAGCCATGCAGACTCCACAGGAATGCGTATCTCCCTTGACCAGCTTAGATCTGGACCAGTTCCAGTGGGAGGGATATACAGGACATCATCCAGAGAACTCACAAAGCTGACGCAGTGTTCTTCCCGACAAAGCCAGCAGGCACCCAAAAGTATTCGGCGTCTTCTGGAAATGGGATTCCAACTATTCCTCAAAAAGACAACCACCGGAGACACAAAAGTTGAGCTGGCTCTTTGTAAGGCGCGGAACCGCTGCAAACGAGAAATTCGGCAGAGGAACGGACTTAAACAGGCCGCGCTATTGAATCTCTTCCAGAAAAACACAAATATACTATTTGTGTACATGAGACACTGTCGGAGGAACAGGCCACCGTCCCCTCCGTGGAAGACAAAAAGGGTAACCCACAAATAACCCAACAGTAATATCTAAAGAACACAGACTACCCTATTCGGTTATGCATCCTGACTCAGTGACCTCTTCAAATCCAGACACGGCGAGGCGTAACTACTATTAGCTTTTAAGCAGATCTTTGCGCAGGAGGTTCGTCAACCTTTGAACAAGACAAACCGATTCAGCGCGTTGTGGCCAGACGTGCCCCATCCAAGTATCCTGAAGGAAACGTCGCTCGTACTGACAAAGAATTTCTACCTGGAGTTTCGTCAGTCGCTCGACGAAGGCAAATTCGACCCTGTTAAGAAAGAATGGATTTTTACGCCAATCTACAAATCTGGTGAACGCATGTCGCCTGGTACCTACAGGCTTATAAGCCTCATTAGCATGCCGTGCAAGGTTATGGATATCATTCTAGAGCGGACCATCTGAATTTTTCCCAGTGCCAACAACTTGATGTTCCCAGCGAAACACGGATACTTCCTAAACGAACATGTTCGTATTTATGGGCAGCTCAGCCCAAGCCCAAGGGCGAAGGAATCATATCGGACGCCAGACTTTTCAACTTCTCAAAATCATTCGACCAAGGCTCAGACGACCTGCAATTCCACAAGCCGGAATCTTCTAAGATTCATGGATGAATGCTACGCTAGATTAAGGCGTTCCTATTAAATGAAACGTTTCAAGTGAATCTCGGCCCAACCTACGCTACTTCCGCACGGCCTCCTTTATCAAGTCCCCGTTTAGGACAACTCGTCTTTCTTATTTATATTATTGACCCTACATATGCGATTTCAAATTCATGTCTACTTTTTGCGGACGACTTGAAACCCTGAAATTCCAACGCCAGCACCTCCCGAATGCGTGTGAACGGCGCGAAACGGCGGTCACTGGACTGACACGTTCCTCTGAGTGATGAAAATCGAGTCCATATGTCTTTCGGAGGAGAGACCCAGCGAATGCCTTTGTCTTGCGCGGCAAGAGTGAACCATAAAACATTACGAAGACAGGAACCAAAGCGATCCAGGCATCGTACTCTCCCAAAACCCGTACCTTTCACTCAACCATAAAAAATCTGCTCAAAAAGCATGATCGTTCTACTGACGATTTGGCGAACTCTCCTCCGGATAACTCGCATGGACTTCCAGAGACTATATGGGGCCCGCGTCAAAAAACTTCTCGAATACGCCAACCGAGTTATCTACTCAGGACGCAAGAAGGACCTAACCCACACTGAGCGTGTCCAACCGGTTGCTACGAGGGTGGTTGCTGGCCTCAAATCCGTTGATTATGAAACGCGTTTTGAGGTGCTTGCATTCCCCCTAGACCATCTTTGCTTTTGGGAATTAATACTTTCTCATGCCTTGCTTGGGCAATGGTTGGCCGACGGACCTTTCACCATTGACCCAAATACTGCACGGCGAACACATGATGAGAAGAATTTCAATTTCCGTTCGAACAATTGGTTAGGCAACAAGTATTCTCACGTCGTGTAATTGGTTAATGGAGCAACCTTCCCCCGACGGTTGTTCATGCTGCGTCTGGAACCCATTTAAAACCGCCTAAGCATGTTTTTTTATGTGAGTCCCCGTGCTGGAGAGCTTTCTACTCAGCGACAAAATCCTGAACAGCTGCGCTAAACCATTCCTTCGCTTGTGCCTGCCAGATGGACAGAAGCTGCTGAGCGACAAACGCGAACCCCAACCCGGGGTGCATGAGCGAAAGCCCCACTCCTGTGTATCAGTCTGTGAATTCGTCACTTGGTGCGAAGGGTTTTCACTTCGCGGCAGTTGACTGCGCTGGTGCTCTAGAGTGTATGTCCACTTAGTTGAGCACGTGCATGCTGCGCTACAGGCTAGAGTGATTTAACGCATGAAGATACAGCTTTCGCGGTATCTGTGATACACAAGACGGTGGAGGCAATTTCAGTTTGGCCCCCATTTACAAGATTTATCGGCTAGGCCTTCAGTGTTTTGGTGGCCTCGGCTGAGACGATGACAACCACTTTGAAGAGAGGTATTCAACCTGGGTACTGCTTTCCGGAATTTGTCTGGCGATAGTGCATTGAGTCAGTTAAGAGCTGTTCACAGGAGATCGATCTGTCTCTTAATCCATAACTTTTAGTCTAACGAATGCCTCCTGGTCATTGGCCTAGTGTGTGGATGGCTGGAGCGAGGTCGGCGGGGGTGAACTTCCCCCGGTCACTTTCATCCCTAGCATGAATCGGTGGATCATTCAAGTGACAAATGTGCCTATAACGTTGCTCCGCTCGGAAGATTTTGGGTTTTTGGGTAATGGAGTACGGTTTTCCCAATGATGTCCATTCATGGACCACATCCATGTGTTGTATCATTGAGGGGTTTAAGTGGAATCCAGATCTCGGTGTCGGCAGCATGGGATGATTGTGTAAACTTGCTAGAATAAGACTTGGTTAAATCATGCACGTACTAGCTAAAGACTGAGATCAGAACTTCGTTCAAGGTAACTACCTATGGAATGTGAGAGTGGCGGCTTTTTGTTTCCACCGACCAAGAACGTTCCCTTCACGACTTCTCCATGAAACTTTCACAGGGTCACCCAAAGCCTCCTAATGTTGGCAAGGAGCAAGGAGAGGCGCTTCTTAGTGAAATTAGGTTTAACGTATCAAATACAGACAAGCAACCATTACATCTGTCGGGGGAATTTATTATTCATATAATCATTATTCAAAGGGGCAAACGGTATCTTCGTGTGACGCGTAATACCAGAGCCTCCGGGAGGGCAAAACAAAGTCGGAGCTGGGTTTTTATACGGTACCATTAACATAACACATCAATTCACACAATGTACAAGCCTCAACAGTAGATACTCGTCAACAACAAATGGTCCACTTGGACTACAAAAATACGAACCAAGTGAGCAAACAGGCTCCCACGTGAGACAGTCACACGTGCGTAAGGTCGGCCACAAAATGGCTGGATGACCTCAAGGCCAAATAAGTGAAGTGGTATGGACAAACAAACGCCAGTTCATACAGACGCACCAAACACAAAAGTGAAGCGGGGGTTACAAATAGGGAGTAAAGGAACGTGTTGAAGTTTAAATGTCATTCCCCCCTTCCCAAGCTCCAAACTTCGGCTGCAGTTGCGCTGACGCCCCGTACAACCGTTATTAACTCAATGTGGCTTGTTCGCGGTCTACACTCACCTGGTCCTCCAACTGAATCGGGAATACCGATGACTCTACATTGGCTTGATTCTACCTGTGTCAATCGCCTCGTCTAACCCAGATCAAGCTGCCACGGAAATGCGTATCCCCTCTCCGATTGCGGCAACCTCGGTGACCGCTACGGGGCTGTCAAGAAACCGAAGTATGTCAGTGCAATGATGGCATGGCACTGCCATACCCAGTCTGGTGGCACGCCCGCAACTACTTTCTTCAGGGTATCGACCACAGCCTCTCGCCCACTCGAGCCTGTATTCGTAACCACAAACAAATTTTTCGCCTGGCCCCAACCGCTTCGTTCTAAACCGCTGAACGTATCGTCCGGATTTAACCAATCTAGTTTCCTGCCGCAATTTCGGTTTGCCTCTTCCACAAGTTCAATTCCATTTACGGTGTTCGATTGGCCCTATGCCTTGGCAATATCTCCCCATTAAACTACCCTAACCTCCCTGCAGCAGTGACACCAGTGACTCTACTCAGTTTCGATTTAAACTATATTTTTGAGACAAAACTTGCCATTTGCCTCCAGATCGAATTCTTCAACCTCCATCTCCACTTTGCATTTGGTGACCCCAGCCACTTACTCGAGCGCCCAAGGTCACTCATGGCCAGCAACGGCTTTCAGTTTTAGTTCAGGTCAGAAGGCTTCATCTCTGAACTTGTCCCACCTCATGCCCAGTGTCGTCTTTTTTTGGTTCCCACAACTGCGGTGACTTCTCACGCAATAAGCATGCCCGTTGTGTTGCTACCTGCCGCGTTCAGGTTGTAACGAACGGTCATGCCTCAATAGACATGCTCCCTACAAGTTGGGAAATAAACCTATTATTAATATTACATCGGATAATGCCCACTGCTTGTGACGCTGCCCCTTTTCCACGCAATCCGCTGTACTCACAACCCCCTCAGTCATGCTTTTATCCCGACTATAACATTATGATCATGCCTGACGGTATGCCACCCACCAGTTGGGAATAAACATTTTTATTATTATTATTACTACTAATTCAAACGTACTGTGTTTTGGACAGACTCCACGATTTTTCTCCACTACATCCATAACGTATCTTCAAGATTTCATGCCTTCGTGGCAAATCGACTAACAGTTATTCGTGATATGTCGTCACCTACTGAATGAAGACATGTAACATCGGAGAACAGTCCAGCTAACTTTGCCTCTCGAGGGACACAACCTCAGTCCGCTGCGTAGATGGTTAACCGGACCAAGATTTTTACTCGAACTGGAGAGTAATTGGCCTTCACAGCCTCAAATAACGCAGCCTGATGGGGTTGAGTTGAAGAGCTTTGTAGCACAGGTTAACCGATTGGAGCGAAATGACGGCATGTCCCCACTACTGACTCGGTTTTCCTGTTGGGTGAAGCTACAGAAGCTTTTGGCTTGGTTACTGCTGCCCAAGCAGTATCTGTTAATTAAGACGGGCAAGGCGAGTAAAGAGGCTCTACCTTCCGGTGTTATCAAAGTTTTTGAACTCCGCCAAACACGTAATTGTTTGCTAAAATCGTACCATCCAGTCACTTCCCATAGGAGTTACATCGGGTTAACGCATCTGTACTGGATGCGAAGCGTCCCAGCAAGCGGATTCAAAATGGCAACTCACGAAAGTTGTCACCTGTTTTGATCGATGGCGTCTTGTGCGTAGGGGACAGACTTAGTTACTCGAGCTACAGTCCGTCGGTAAAACATCCAGCTGTTCTTCCGAGCCGACATCCTGTTACTACCTTGGTCATACGTCACTTTCATGAAGTTGAAGGGAACTGTATAGTAGAGCAAGTTTTGGCCTCTATCCGACAGCGATATTGGATTATCAATGGGACCGGCGCCGTTAAACGAGTGATTGGTGCGTGCTCTTTACGTAGGCGCTGGTCCGCAGAACCCGGTACACAAATGACGGTTCCATTGCCGGCAGAGTAGAGGCGGGTTATTGCCCCTTCATATGCGTGGGAGTGGACTACTTTGGACCCTTTAAGACCAAACGAGTGAGGTCGCAGGAAAAGCTCTATGGCCGTAACTTTAGGTGTCTAAAAACTCGAGCGTTTCATCCTGTAGTGGCAGGCAACCTGTCGACCGACTCATTCCTGCAATTTTTGATGCGATTCATTGGTAGACGTGGCAAGCCCACCTATATCTATAGTGATAATGGTGCGAACTTCGCTGGAGCACTAAGAGAATTTTGGGATGATGCAAAAACGATGGAGTCAGAGTAAAATGTCGGACCGACTTTTGACTATGGATATACAGTGGCACTTCAATCCACCAGCAGCTAGCCACCGCGGTGGTGTGTGGGAGCGTATAATCAGGTCGGTACGACATATCCTTTTATGTCTATGTAGGGAAGAGTGTTTGACCGATGAACAACTAAACACGCTCTTTATAAAGGCAGAGCAGATTCCAAATAACCGACGTATAGTCCCGCTATCATCAGACAGCAACGATTTGGAGCCGCTTACTCCAAACAGTTTGTTGCTCATGCGGTGTTGTCCTGCGACACCCAGTCGCGACGATTTGGCTTCGGGATACCATGCTGGTTGGAAACAGATCAGTTATCTTGTTGGCATATTCTGGTTTCGTTGGATAAGAGAATATCTGCCGACGTTGCAGTTGCCCATCAAGTGGCTCAGAGCCTCTCAAGAATTGAAAGAGGGGACTTGGTTCTGGTCCCTGGCGAAGATGTGCCTCGTAAAGAAATGGCCTCTAGAGGTAGTGGATATTTGTGAGGCGAGCCCAGATGGCCTAGTGAGAACTATGAATGTTAGAACGACTAGCGGCGTTCTTAAAAGAGATATTAGAAAGCTACGGTTACCGGAGGGACGCGAGTTGGCTCATACCCCATCGAAGTCGGCACTTGTGGCAGGAGTGGACTCGGACCATTGGTGTCGGTGGCCGATGGAGTACCTTAGATTGGAGCTGAGCATAGGTAGAGTGCAAGAACCGGGGCGTCCGCTGAGTCAACGTGGAGAATTTGGTGGGCGGTGTAATAATAATAAAATAATAATAATAAAAATGTTTATTCCCAACTGGTGGGTGGCATACCGTCAGGCATGATCATAATGTTATAGTCGGGATAAAAGCATGACTGAGGGGGTTGTGAGTACAGCGGATTGCGTGGAAAAGGGGCAGCGTCACAAGCAGTGGGCATTATCCGATGTAATATTAATAATAGGTTTATTTCCCAACTTGTAGGGAGCATGTCTATTGAGGCATGACCGTTCGTTACAACCTGAACGCGGCAGGTAGCAACACAACGGGCATGCTTATTGCGTGAGAAGTCACCGCAGTTGTGGGAACCAAAAAAAGACGACACTGGGCATGAGGTGGGACAAGTTCAGAGATGAAGCCTTCTGACCTGAACTAAAACTGAAAGCCGTTGCTGGCCATGAGTGACCTTGGGCGCTCGAGTAAGTGGCTGGGGTCACCAAATGCAAAGTGGAGATGGAGGTTGAAGAATTCGATCTGGAGGCAAATGGCAAGTTTTGTCTCAAAAATATAGTTTAAATCGAAACTGAGTAGAGTCACTGGTGTCACTGCTGCAGGGAGGTTAGGGTAGTTTAATGGGGAGATATTGCCAAGGCATAGGGCCAATCGAACACCGTAAATGGAATTGAACTTGTGGAAGAGGCAAACCGAAATTGCGGCAGGAAACTAGATTGGTTAAATCCGGACGATACGTTCAGCGGTTTAGAACGAAGCGGTTGGGGCCAGGCGAAAAATTTGTTTGTGGTTACGAATACAGGCTCGAGTGGGCGAGAGGCTGTGGTCGATACCCTGAAGAAAGTAGTTGCGGGCGTGCCACCAGACTGGGTATGGCAGTGCCATGCCATCATTGCACTGACATACTTCGGTTTCTTGACAGCCCCGTAGCGGTCACCGAGGTTGCCGCAATCGGAGAGGGGATACGCATTTCCGTGGCAGCTTGATCTGGGTTAGACGAGGCGATTGACACAGGTAGAATCAAGCCAATGTAGAGTCATCGGTATTCCCGATTCAGTTGGAGGACCAGGTGAGTGTAGACCGCGAACAAGCCACATTGAGTTAATAACGGTTGTACGGGGCGTCAGCGCAACTGCAGCCGAAGTTTGGAGCTTGGGAAGGGGGGAATGACATTTAAACTTCAACACGTTCCTTTACTCCCTATTTGTAACCCCCGCTTCACTTTTGTGTTTGGTGCGTCTGTATGAACTGGCGTTTGTTTGTCCATACCACTTCACTTATTTGGCCTTGAGGTCATCCAGCCATTTTGTGGCCGACCTTACGCACGTGTGACTGTCTCACGTGGGAGCCTGTTTGCTCACTTGGTTCGTATTTTTGTAGTCCAAGTGGACCATTTGTTGTTGACGAGTATCTACTGTTGAGGCTTGTACATTGTGTGAATTGATGTGTTATGTTAATGGTACCGTATAAAAACCCAGCCCCGACTTTGTTTTGCCCTCCCGGAGGCTCTGGTATTACGCGTCACACGAAGATACCGTTTGATCGTTAGAGAGCTTATCACGTTAAGTTTATGTTAGAGTGACAAAAAGTCTGGAAATGACATGTGCGTATTCGGTAAATATATTGAACTTTTAAAGAATGATGCCACAAATTCACACGAGAGGTTATCGGAGAAACAATTCCCAGAGGATCATACAGTTAGGATATATTAGAAACGACGTCTCTGCGCGTTGGCATTTTCGTCGGTAAATTAAAGCTGATCACAGGTGCATCGTAGTCCGTATCCCATTGCACCCCTAGGGCACGCTCCACTAGCAGTGGTTGCGTAGTTATGTTTCTCACACCAGACTTGAGTTCGGTTGGATCAATGGTTGATAATACCCCGCGATCTTTGGAAGACCAGCTCCTCATGCGGAAACCTCCCTTTGAGAGCGAAGCACTAATCTCGTTAATGAATCATTTGGCCGTTACAGCGTCCGGCAACGGCTTTGAGCAGATATCAACATATGTATTACTGTCTATTGCACTGCAGGTTGAGATGGCCTAACCTGAGTCAAATTCTTCAACCGTCTTTCGTAAGGCGAACTTTGCACAGAAAGGGGAGGAGGTGGAGCCAAGCGGGTGGGACGTCCATTGAAATTCAGGAGGTTCTCCAAAGAACTCATAGTTTCCCCACCCCCGGAATTTCAGAGCACCTCTATCACAGGGATCAACCCTGATCTGCAGGAACATCTCTTCGATGTCCGCTGCCACAGCAACTTGCTCTACACGAAAGCCGAGCATAACGTTTACCAGTTTTGCGGTTAAATCAGGACCCTGATATCTTTCAGGGGCACACCATGACATTTGGCAGCGCAATCGAATAAAACCCGAATCTTTTCTGGCTTTTTCGGGTTGATGACCGGATAGTGTGGGAGACACAACCGCTTTGTATTTGATGACAGTTTGGAGGCATCTTCCACCCGTTCAATGTATCCTTTCCCCAGGTACGCACGAAGCACCTTATTGTACTTTCCGTGCAAAATGCGATCCTTGCACAGTCTAGTTTTCAGATTAACTGGACGTGTTCTAGCTACCTGAAAGTTATCGGGTAGGGGAAGTGCGTTATCCCTCCATGGGAGTGATAGCTGGTAGTGTCCACTAACCCGCACTGCACCAGCCTCCGCTATCAATAATGCTCTTTGATCCTCTAAAAAGAGTCTAGTGTTTGATGCTGAGGTGTCTGCGAATTCCGAGTTGTACAGCCGACGCAAATGCTCCTGGATGCCCTGACTGCACCCGGTTGTACAATGACTGACAACCTTCTGCTTCGTCCCAATTCCAATCGGACCAAGAAGTATCCAGCCAAGTAAGGTCTTCACATCATGTGGCTGTTTTTACCTCCCAGGCGCTGATCGAATACCCAGTGCGCTTCGGATACGTCATACCCAAGGAGGATCCCCACATCGTCTTCAGTCAATTAGTTGAAGGAGACTTCGTCAAGGTGCGGCCGCTTCTTTGATAGATGGGACAGCTCGCATGAGTCAACGACGAATGCTCTGTCAATATCTATGGACTGACCTTCGCCCGTGGATGAAAGCTTGATGTTATCGGCTTCGGAGGTGCATCCCATGGAACCACCCAATGTATCAATGGCTATAGAAGTCAGCAGCCTGACCCCGGTTTTTACCGAAAGGTCCCGGGTTGCTAATGATATGTCGGACCCGGCATCTAAAAACGCATACGTTTTCACCTTTCCTGCAAGCGTGTCAAGCTTGACAGGAATAACCCATAGGCGTGCTGGAAGCCGACTACCTCGAGTTAAGGCACAAACCCCCCCCCGCCTGCGAAGATGTCCCTGCTTTGTTTCCGGGTTTTGATGCACACGACAACCTATGATGTCGTCCCCTACAACTCGACTGGCCGCATCGAACAACTGACTTGCAATCTTTAGCCATGTGGGAGTCTCGTAAGCAAAAAAGCATGCATTATGCTGCCGTGTGCACCTCCACCTATCAGGAACTTCCATAGATAGGGTGGGGCTGTGAACGTAATGGGCAAGTGCTTGGACCACTGTCTGCGTCTGGCCTTATGTTGGTTAGAAAACTCGTGACACCATCCCGTCTAGGAGATTGGTTGGTGGAAGTTAGCGGCACAGGAGGGCGTCTTACTTCCCCTTCTCGAGCCAGTTGCCCTAACCGACTTTGTGCAACCCCGGAGCGCGTGTCCACAAACTCTGCCAAGTCAGTGAACGTTGGGTCCCGGCCAGACATCGATATCTTATCTGCCACCTCAGCCCATTTGTGCTGTAATGGCGAGGGAAGAGAGCGCACTATTCTCTCTACAACCGCGAGTGAGCGTAAATTTAAAACGTAAAGCATTTGCGTTGGCGCAAGTTCACAACCTCGCATTTTTATGCACAAGCCCGACAGAGACTTGGATGCTCCAGTGGTCTGTCGTGCCTATCGGAACAGACTTTCGAGTGGAGAGCAAGCAATATTATGAGGATGACCAAAAAGTGCGTAGGATCCCCCGAGCCATGGAGTATGGTACTTCTGGCGGGAACATCACACATTCTTAAATGGCTGCCTTCGTGTCTCCTTGACAGTAGTGGACCAAATACAGGGCCTCTGACCGGCGTCCTCCACCTTGCTTCCAATATATATCTCAACTTGTCGTGTAAACCTCCAGTAATGACTCGGATTACCATCAAAATATGATAGTTCCACCTTGGGTAGTTCCACAGTGGTTGTCACTGGAGTGGTGGAAATGGCCGGTTTTGGCCCTGGAGATGAAACTCTGATATCTTCAGTATATCCTAGAGGTCTTTCATCTATCTGACATGGTTTCACGTACGGCGGTAACCGGTCAGTTGAAGCCACTGTTTCCCAGACCTCATCTGGTGAGTCCTCTTCGGCCTATAGCTCAATTTTGGCTAACTCGGTTTTGCTCTGTGCCTCTAAGAGAGCCCGCTGGAGCTCGACCTCTCGCTTAGCCCGATACTCCTGGAGCTGAGAAATCATTAAAGCTTCCCTAGCTACATTACTTTTACGACTAGATGCACAAAGTGACTTGCAAGAACCGAAGCGCGAAGCAAACTGCATTGCAAATGTTTCCTCTGCAGCTTCAATAGTTTCCGCGTCCTTGGATCCCGTTTTATTCATAACGGTTCCAATAGTTGACGTCTTTATTTCAACCAAGACGACGTAAGACGTCGAGTACCGTAACGAGCAAACGGTATCTTCGTGTGACGCGTAATACCAGAGCCTCCGGGAGGGCAAAACAAAGTCGGAGCTGGGTTTTTATACGGTACCATTAACATAACACATCAATTCACACAATGTACAAGCCTCAACAGTAGATACTCGTCAACAACAAATGGTCCACTTGGACTACAAAAATACGAACCAAGTGAGCAAACAGGCTCCCACGTGAGACAGTCACACGTGCGTAAGGTCGGCCACAAAATGGCTGGATGACCTCAAGGCCAAATAAGTGAAGTGGCATGGACAAACAAATGCAAGTTCATACAGACGCACCAAACACAAAAGTGGAGCAGGGGTTACTTGGGGAATTTTAAATGTTAAATTAATGGACGTTACAATTATTATTAATTGGTTTACTTCCGAATTCCCTACCGATTCCGAGTCAATATTTTGTGTTCCGCAGGAGACTTACTGTAGCTACAAAGAGCACAGTGGCCTGAAATCCGGAATTCACGTTACTCCTGCAGATATTCTGATTAACTGGGTCATACTTCTCCTCTTCTCGCTTGTGATAGGGCAGCTCCGGCGTATACTGCGATTTAGAACATGTGTCCTTCGATTATATGGGTTGCTTAACCGTTCGCAAAGATACTAACGGATCACTTATATTTTTATTCTAACTTGTCCGTGCTTATTTTGTCTTACTGTAAAAGTCGTCTGGTTATGCACTGCAGGGTGAGTCCCACACAGTGACTGATTGTGAGGATCCAAGTACGCCTCCAGCCTTCCCGTCATTAAACGGCCGTTATTTAGTGTTAGCCCGAATGAGGCCTTTGGTTTTGTTGCAGTCAGGCGTGAGAGACGGGCTAAATATATTGTCTGCTCCGAGTCTGTTTTTCTCAAGGACTAGCCACAACGCCTAGACGTCCTCCCGGCCGTCATATTTCTGCTGATCTTTCAAAAACTTGCCTCGTGGCAATTAGGCTTCTTTAATAGTGTAGTACACGGTGTTGAAGAATGCGTGAAGGCAACGCCATGATTACTGAGTTTTGTCGAGCCTCCTCAGATTTCTGATCATCTATGGGTCTTGCTGTGTAAAAATTGTCCGTGTTTTCAACTAAGTGGTTTGCTTAACGTGTTCACTGAAACAAACCTCACTGTAGAGCTTCTGAGTTCGGAGCAGATGGCACTAGGACCAAGGTAGATGCTCATAGGGACGTAAAAGTACAATTCAGTTTTTACAATGTAAGAATTTGGGAGGCTGCCTAAAATGGAGTTCCACAGTGATGTGTGACGGTCTGTAGATGCACTCAGTGACCATTTCGTTCCCGAGTGGGTTGTCGCGTTGTCAGACGGTTTAGGGTGAATAAACAAATGACGTAATGCTTAGATCTGTGACTACAAATAGGCCAGTTTGTAGAACGCCATTCTTCTACCATTTTCCATATTTCTGCTTATCGCGCGCATGAACAAACCCGAGGAGCTTTTGACGGAGACCGTTTGTGGACCACCTTCCTTCAACCTCGGGGAAACCAGGAGGAAGTGGAACACTTTTAGGGCTTGCGGGATTTGCCTGTAATGCTCAACGCGTTGGTATGCAAGGTCGATGGCCATTATCTCTCATCAAGGGTTTTTAATGTTTGTGAACTGGAAGGCAGGGAAGTGGCATAGTCGAGAGGTTGCGAGGTGATACAGGTGGTGCTATTTTAGGAGACGCTGCGCCAGCTGTGGTTATTGACCCTAGGACCATTGTGCCCGTGTGACCCAGACCAGGAGGCAGAGTCCTATCAGTCGAGGTTTGACCACAAGTTTGGAGGGATATCCTGTTGCAGTGTTCCGCTTGTTCGGCTCCCGTAACAGATCTCAAGGATTGCTTGCAAACGCCGTTCTGGCAGCCAACCTTAAATATTCGGAATGGTCGAGCCAGCCTGTTAGACCCCGTGGAGGCCGGTGGGACATTAGTAATTTTCTGGATTATTACAAGTAACAGGGAAGAATGTTTGGTTTACCTCCTCATTCCGTATCATTTTCCTGTCTTTTTTCATTATTTTTCAGGCTTCTCTAATTTCTGCGGCTTGGTTTATGGTAGAGTGAAAAGGTATGGAAACGGAGGCGCCGAAAGTAATCCGGCAGTTGTGGGAAATCAGCGTGATGAATGAAGGAATCGAAGAGAGTGGTGCGTTGAGAAACTCAAGGAACTTGTCTTCCATGGTCTCCGAATATAAAAACAATGCGCTCTGAGCTGATATGGAGCCCTTCGTTAATGCACTGTGGCTTATAGACCCGTGTGGATACTGGATATGTGGAATTCTATTGCATTTACGTTACCGGGTACCCCCAACCTTTGCAACTTCGGTTGGGAGGGAACTCTAAGTCTATTTTTCCGGCTAAAACAACTTTCTCACGAAGAAGCAGGAGAATACACTCATCTTATCTCAGTGGTTCATAGTGTCACAGTATCATAAACTAATGTCCAGCTTCCTGCATACAGGCCTTAAGTGGTCTCGACTCACTACAGTGTTTGAGCAAACTACGTGAATCGCATGGCATGGTGATGCATACATCCGCCGTACTTGAGCATGGCTTCGCAGCGGCCAGAGTTTTCTCAGCTTCACTGGTGGGTCCATTTTCCTGACGGGTTTTGTCGCTAGCCCCCATGGACATGTTGCTGCCAAATTTAATTATTGGACAAGAGAGCTAACCATGCCAAGGCTGCTGCTGAGAGGAAACCCGCACGAGACTAGATTATCAAAGCCAGGTGTTGCTTTTTTTATTGAGTTCTCCAGCGTCTCTTCCAATTTTTAACATCATACAGATTTCTGTTCAAAGCGACCTTTTATTACTGCGGCTCTGTGGACCTCCATGATCCCCTTCCCTAATTGGCTTTCCTCACGTTATGACCTATACGGTTCTCTGCCATGTATATTAGTGGATGAACTTCGACATTATCAGGTATGGACGACCTGGTTGGCTGTTATCCACTCCACCTGGCCTATGAATCTACACCCGCACGGATCTCCAACTGGACCGAAAAAAACCTAAAAGATCCCGCTGCTCAGAGAATTGCACATCCCAGACCGATGACCTTTTATGTGATGTCCGTTACGGGGGTGTCCGAAAACCGACGTATGTCAGGCCGATGATGGCACGGCACTGCCATACCCAGTTTGATAGCACACCCGCAACTATTCCCTTCCAATTATTGACTGTACCCTCCCACCCACTCGTTCTATTAACTGCAAATAGGAATAAGCTCCTCACCTGGCCCTAGCTGCCTGCATGATCTGTTCATGCCAAATTGCTGAACCTGTCGTTCGAATTTAGCCATTTCGGTGGATTTTTAGTCCTTGCTCCCAACAAAAATCAGTAATTTTCTGTACAGCTGGCGTTCTGGCTGGTGTGTTGCCACCATCTCACCCTTCCAAGGAACTATTATGCCCGGCTCCACAACAGCGACACCAGTGAGTCTCTACAGTTTCGCTGTACACCATGATCCTGAGGTTCCTGTAACCATCTATACGCTTTGCCAATCCCTCCAATTCATCATCCCCACTTACGCTTTTTGTGACCCTGGCCATGAGCCCAGCAGTCCAAGGCCAGGAGGCGTCAGCGGTGGTTTTAGGTTTTAGTTCAACTTGACCGGCTACATGAAGCCAACTTGCTGCCCCACCAGATCTGATGTTCTGGTTCCTCATTTTCAGCCATTTACACTTTTCTTGTCTTGTGTCAAAAAGGAAGCCTATTGTTTTGTCCTCCCTTGCTTTGTTTTTGCCCGCCACCTTCAAATCCTACCGACCTGATCTTGCTCGATGTTCTCTCTAAAAAAAGCATAGTAACTGTGCCTCCCTGCCCGTGCTGGTTATGCGATGACCACGTCTACATCGGATAATGCCCCCCGCCTATGACGCTGTCAGTTTTCCAAAAACCCCTGTACCCACAATCCCCGCCAGTCATGCTTTTATTCGGACTGTAACCTGATGATCATGCCTGACGGCATGCCACCCACATGTTGGGAATAAACATTATCATTATCATTATCATTACCCCTGCATACCTCACCGGGGCTCACCTAGAAAATGCTGCCTGAACTCTGCTCTAATTTTACATCTTAAGTCCTTTGTACACGCTAATACAAGTTAAACCAATGCTGACCCTTACTCGGCTGTATAGTAAACTGAGTGTTTTCTGCGCTGTCTGGACTGACTTCTCCATTTTTGTCTAAAGTTAGTGTCCTCGGAGGACTTTCAGTGCGCAACCGCAGTTGGAAACCACCTGCATCTAAGCTCCAACCGCTTAGTTTGTATTTGTTCCATATAAGTTGAAAGCTTGCCCCTGTTTCTCGAACTATCCAGTTGAGAGTAAAGCAGCTTGCACTCGACTGCAAAGAAAAACTTTAAATAATTTCCTCCCACAAACTCAAAGGGCTGCTGCTCAACACTGCATGACTGAATCATTTTGTCTTCTGCCGTCTAACCACATCGGTTACTTCTACGGGATGCTTCCCCCGGCGCCCTCTATGCCCACCTTCCGTCCGCTTTCAGGTTCCGCAACACCAAAGAAGCACCCAAATGTAATATTTCAAAAATCTTCATTCCAAATTGTCACCCGAACCCTTTTAGGAATCAGACTGCGCGCTCTGTCAGCTTTAAAAGCGCCCACTAGCCCAGACAGAGCTAGCCAAAGTCCGTTGCAAAGGCAAGGTACCGTTGAAAAAATGGCCTAAATGGCACTCATTCCCTTTTTAAGACGGCTTTGGCAAGCCCTGTGTTGCGTTTGAGGCCATAGTTGACTAACACCAGACTTCAAACTTTGCGAGATATTTTTAAATGAACCAGTCGCTGTATTCAAATGGCTATTGGTTTAGATTACGGTTCACCGATTACTAAGCCGATCATCTGGAGGCAATAGAAAATACCTTCCATAAGCTTGTTTTGCTTTTATCAGTGAGACTAAAAAAGCACCTGTTCAGTTTTGCTGTACACTCCAGGGACTGGCTATTGCTTGGAGCTTGTCTGAGCCACACGACAGGTAGATTCCTTATCCTGCAGCCAGATTGTCGGGGGAATTTACTGGGTCTCTTTGTGGGATACTGCCGAAAAATACTGAAATATTATGGGCTCCGTTCGTCAGTTCCTTTGTTTTCTACCGCTTAGCTGCTCGCGTTCATATCATTCAAGCAAACTGTGACGTCTGAGTTCGTTGGTCTGCATCCACACTGTGCAGGGCCTCTTGTCAATGCGCCATAACGTGGCTCCTCTTTTGTGCCACGAGTCTCTGGACGGAATCCACTCCGAAAATGATGTGGTGATTTTTCAATTATTAATTGCAGGATGAGTTCCGCCGCCTACCTGTATCGTACATAATTGCATAGTTTCCTAAAAATGCCTCGTTTTACTCATCAAACAATGTCAAAAGTTAGGGCGTTTAAATTAAAGGGGATGTCTATTTCTACCTTGCCAGAGGACTTCCCTCTTGGTCAGAATTTTCACCGTTAAAATAGCCAAGTAAAGCTTCTCGTGAGTAGCATTTTATCAGGGGTACCACAACAAATGCACTTAAATGTCTAACCCTTCTGTACATAGGAAGTTGAAACATTCTTACGTCGATCACCGCAGCCGTTTAAAGCTTCCAAGTGCCTGATCGAAACTGGTTCTGTTTTTCACTTAATCGGAGTCTTTCGCTAATTCACAGAATTAACGCCTGCCACTTGGTTTGAGTTTTAAATACATAAGTATGATCCACACGTGTTAACTGTTTGTCTGGCTGCTTTTTTCTGACGCTGCGTATTCAGGCATGCAGAAACGTGAAGTAAGCAGCAATGGTCTGTACTCCATTGACAAATGTGCGGGCAAAGAGCTGCCCGTCAAGTAAAAGAATGTGATGTTAAGTCTCCCTTACATGATTGCATTTTGAGTGTGTGGGCTCAAATTATGACCAGATAAATCGACCGCTTAACTCTCCTGGCCTCTCTCTCCAAGCTAGGTGTCTTTCTCCCATGGAGGAAATGCAATGTATCCCATAAATATGTGAACGTGTGCCAACTGAAAAACCGATCTTTCACTTCCAGGTGAGAGGAAACAGTGCAAACATTCTCTTTTTTCTGAACACTCAAGAACATGCTGGCAGTTTTTGAGGTATTTTGAGGATACAAACACAAAGAACACAGCAGCAGTACGGAAATAGACAGTAAAAAGTTTTCTCTCTGACGGTTTTAACTTTGAATCCATTGGCTGCCGAAAATGCACTACGCCTCTAGAACAATGCGTCTGGGGCGACGGGGGTTACGCGTGGACAACAGCGTACAAGTCTGGGGTGATAATGTGGGGCTTGTTTTACGGAAACTATCACGCCAAAAACTGGTAAAGCTACCCCTTGATGCAGTTCTGACTAAAGCTGAATAGGACCCGCACTAGACAGAATGATTATCAGTAATTAAAAGCAAACAACTGTCTGGGCTTCTTGTTACTCTTTTTATCCATCTGCCGTACCGAGAAACCAGACGCGGTCCCTAAGTATTCGAGCTACTTTTCCAAGGATCCGAAGTATATCCGAGGTTTTCCTTATACGGGCTGGAAAAGTGAGTCAGGTTGTCTCAAGAGAAGAAACGCGAAATAAGCCCGGCCTCGGTGGTAAACTGACCAGCCATAAACACTCGACCAACCCGATACTAGCAGTAGGGTCTTATGCGCTTGAGGCACGCACGTTGGCGCGACCGCGGCCGTGGACCGAAGCTTATACTTAGCCACCGACCAACTGACTACTAACGCAAGAGACGCTCCAGCTTTCGCAAACCTCGCAAGCCTGGAAATGCAGAACTACCAGCCTCCAAATCCACCTTGTGAAAAACGGCCAGGCTGGTTGAAGATGTGATCCTCACTCGTGCCCCCGAAGACAGAAGCCATAAATATAACAAGGCCGTACTCGAAAATCCACATAAGGTCAGCCATACTAACCGTGGACACAGTAGGTGCCAGTGGGAGCACAAATCAGAAGCAACCACAGTTGAATAGACCACTTATACATTGCCAAGTAGGGGGCTGCAGGCTAACCTATGCACAATCGTCTTTGACGACGAACCTTTTCGGAAATCCGCTAAAAACAGTACCTCTTGATTGCTCGATATGAGGATCAAGCAGCTGATGACCAAATCACCCCCTGAGGCCAAAAAATTAACTACGGTGTCTCCACCACAAACCTTCATTGGCAAAGCCGAGAGCTCAAAATTTGGTACTATAACTGCCGAAAGCAGCAACCGCAGAATTGTTTGCACCAGGAAGGGAAAAGTGCATTCTTCCAAAAAATTCGGAAGCAAATCTGACTTCAGGTGGGCAAAACCGACTCACAATTGAACGCCAAGCTTTGAAATCATTGGGGGAATAAATTCGACAGGTGCTTTGCAGAGGTCTTCCCCGGAATCAAAGCAATCGGAGAACTGCTAACTCTGATAATCACTCTGGTGGTCGTCCAAGAGAAAAAGTGCATAGTGCAACAAAATCTTCATCAAACGTGTCACTGGATGCAGCTTATTTTATTGTGTTTAGCATGTTTTTGAAGCGACAAGAATGCCTAATTGTTGAAAATATTGCGCGTTAGACAGACTATTGTTACAATAAAGACAAAGGTGACTATAACAAGACAATCCTTTGATTTTAGGCCACTCAAGCTCACACATGTGGAAACGTAGAAGAGACAACGTCCACTTTCAACAATAGTGGGGTGTCTTGGATTTAGGTAAAAAAGGCCGCAAAATATTGGGAAACGGTTTCAAAATGCAGGCTATACCAAGCCAATCAACAATTTGTAACAAAGAAATGTGGTGTATCAGTTTAAGTACAATATTTTGACCTACAAAAATGCCTAAAATAACAAGGCAACGGTTAAGTACTCGGAAATCAGACTGCGGTACTGCTAAGAGTGACAATTATCCAAAACACTGCGACCAGAGCGGCCTACCAGACAGACATTACAGCACAAACGACGAGCAGGCCGTAATCGGAGGCAGATGCTCAGCTATAGATTGGTTGAATCAGCCTAGCATCTACACCGGAGGGTGCAGCGTTTGGTCATATTTACCCCTATCCCATTTGCAGAAATATTCACAAGCGAACACAGTAGACACATCCTTGCTCTTCGGGTAGTTTTTAGGAACTTACGAACTGTAGTTGCTACAAAAATGAACGAAGTTGTTCCCACGCATAGGAACTTACACAGACAAAACAGCGCTTAAATGTTTGCACACAGTTATAGGGTGCCATAACAACGACTACAAAACCTGGCGAGAATTCTGCGGACAAACCTTAGTTTGACGGATAAGCGAAACTGCGCGGTCAGTTAAACGGTTTAAGCTAACCATTATTATTTCATCAGAGCACTATAAACTCTAGTTCTTACCAAATGTTCCGGGAACATCGTTGTGTTACTTTGCTTCGTGTTGCACTCTCCATAGGCACCTGTCAGACGCTCTTTTCAAAGGCTGCCTTTGTTCAAACTTTGCTTTAGAATAATTTGGGGTCACAATTACTGATTTGAGGAGATTAATGGATTCTAGATAGCGGACGTCCCGTCGAAGGTTTGATCAGTCAACAAATTACACTGAACGGCTGGTATTTGTAGGGCGCCAAAGGCCCGGCGTTTGTTAAATCTGTCCAAATTGGATAGCCTGTGCTTCAGCCGCCTGTGAGGGTATGATATATTCCATGGTGGTTTGCACACAAGTGGACCAAAAAGCTGTTTAGCGGGCAAAATATAGCAAGCTTACTGTGTTTCCCCCCTGGCCAATGGTGTGCCAAGTACTGAACGATATTTTTTTTACTTTGCGATTTACGTAGATGGTGAATGAAGTAAAAATTGATTGGCCGGATTTGTCTTCATCAGCTACCGTGCACTGGAATAGCCATCAACCGAAAGAATAGTTTGTATACTGGGAGAACGTTGAAAAGTGGATAAACTCATGTGTCTCCAAATTGCCTCAAGAGGGCAGCACAAAATAACACTGCAGCTTGAAACGCTTCTACTATTACTATATGAGCCCGTATCTACCTGGCAACAAGAGTTTTTACTCGTTAGGAATGCAACATGAAGTAACTGATCGCTTGAAAAACTTTCTCTGTGCACACACTCCCCCATTCTCATGAGTCCACAAAATTTGGGGTGTCTCTCACGCATTCTAGCTGTGATAAAACACTGTAATTTATACCGGAAATGCGCTAATTTATTTGACTCCAAAAAGTGGTAAGTACATCCCTGTTAGTCCGCCTGTTGTAGCCACAATACCAAAAATGCGCATGTCGTTTGATCAGGTCTGTTTGCAGTGAGCTGTTAAAAATGGCACTCACAAATTTGCCAGCCTCGAACCAAGGGATTAAGCCTAATCTCATTCCCTTGGTTAGTCGTGTATTTCTCACATGTTGCCCGAACTTTTTTTCGCACAACCGAAAACCTACCTAGGTTACCAGGTAAACAAACCCATGCACCTCAAAGGTTTCAGTAAGCCTTTATACTTTGTTGAGATCTAAGACCTAAAGCCATTTTAACGCTATTAATCAAATTCTTTAGCGACCAAACGACGATTTATTGGAGGCCTGTTGAACAGTTGTACGTTTTTGATGCATTATTTGCACGAACGATGGCTGACTTGGATTCAAAATTTTACTCCGTAATCTGTGAGATTGAGGGACGGCTAAGTCATGCACCTCGGCTTTTAGTCCCTTCAATCTCCTTCGTCTTGTGGGTAAACAACAGCGGACAAAATTAATGCAAAAGAAGTAGACTAACTCAGCTGTGGCGTACCTTGGACTTAATATTGGAAGGGTTGAGTGATTTCATTCAATGCGTGGGCACACATTCTCTCCAAATTGCCAAACTCGTGAAATGGGAAAGGCTCGCAATTACACTGCTCAAAAAGTTCGGTTAAAACTTGAACCATAATGTTCAGTCGGCGGATGCAGGAATAGTTCAGTAAAACGACTTCAAAACCCCTCTACAACAGAATTGCTGATAATTTCCGTAATTGTTCTATAAGAGGAGACAATAAACTTTTCACTCGTAGATTCAGTTTGAAGGTTTCCTCTGCATGGGTTAAAAACATTTCAGTAACTGTAGATTTGATACAATAATGGCATCTGGTTCCTCCTCTCAAAACTGAGTTTCATTAGTTAACTTCAAACGAGACCGAAATTAGATCGGAATTGGTCCAACTAAAACCTATTGAACCAAGCAAAAAGGCCCTATATCGCGAGTTTTTGACCCGGTATCTACTTCGGCGCGGTGAACGCAAAATGACAGAAAAATAACGAGGACTTCAACTCTTGAATAATTTCAGGGATTGGTATTACTGCTCATTTGTCTTTGAGCAGAAAAACTCGACAGGTGAAAGTAAAACTGCCGTCAGCCAATTCCCGGAAGACTGTTTTGTTTCCCTGAGTAGCTAGAATGATGGTAAGGAGGAAACCAATAAACGATGCTTCTCTGCTGATAATGTGCTGCGATAGTGGTAGCTTGGGTGAGTTTACCGGTTGTTGCACTTCGAAGCGGTTTCGGTGCGGGTCTACAATAAAACGGATGCTACCGAAATGGTACTTTTTAGAGAGCGTGGTCCTGGGGTGGGGTTGACGTTCTGTATTCGCGGACATGAAAATGACCAGCAGTGATTCATGTCAGGTGACCAAAATCCCAAACCGGTTTTCACGGAGTGATGAATGGTTCATAGGAACGCTTGAGTAATCTTGTGCTGCACTTCATTTTCGTCGGCTAAATCCACCAGACTTCATACTTGCACTCCTTAAATTTTTAGTCAAAACATGTCAAGCAAATGGAGGTGGGCCTTTGGGTAACCATCTCAGGGGCAGACATTGATAGAGACTGTTTAGGCCTGATAAGTGGAGCATGTGTCAGTTTACAGTTGATAAGGGAAAATCGGTTCTGGGCGCATTCCGTAACTGCGCACAGACTCGTAATAGATGACTAAGGCAGCACAAGAAATTGAGAAAAAATCGGCAGAAATTTTGCAAGTTGCTAAAATAAAACTAGTTTTAAATGTACTGCACACCATAAGAGAAAATACTGCCCCGCAGCAAATGGGGCCAGTTTCGGAAGATGCATCCGTTTTTTGAGATGTACATGTCACACATCTTCAGAAGGCACAATTGATCATTACAGATCTTATCTGGCATACGTATATACTCTTCAGGTTGAACCTTCAAGTGATGTCAGCTACTTAGCGAACGCACTTGAGCACATCTTAGGGCAAACTTTGCCATATGACAAGCGGAAGAGCGCCGTTTCAACCCCACTGGTAAATCAAGCTGCAGGCACACTCTTTACCGTTTAGATTCATCAGTCTTCTTTCAGCAGTCCTAAAGTTGTGGACAGAATCTTTAATAGCTGGCCGTTTACCTTGAAAATAATCAGCTGGCTGACGCAAGTTAGCGTATGTTCATGAATAGGCAACCACACACCACCGATCTGGTATTTTTCGTGGATAAAACAGGTAGGGCTGCACAGCAGTGTACGATGTGCACCTCTGCAAATCAACTGGTACAGTAAATCGGCGCGTATTACTGCAAAAGTTGGAGGCGCGCAGAATCCGGCCAAGAGTACACACCCGACCAAATAAATTGTCACTAAGGCAGGGGTTTGATGTGAAATGTGGGGGTTGATTTGTATTACCTAAAGGGGCCAGTAAGGTCCCATAAGACTCAGTCAATGAACTCCATCTCTCTTCAATTTAACATGCGGCTTCTTTTTGGAACCTTAAGGATCCTTGCTGCGCAGTTGCCGACAATGTTATTCCGGTTTGAGTTTTGTCTGGAAAGTTGGTTTGAGAGAATCTTCCCCAACCATACCGTCAATTTAGTAATTGCCTGTACAAAAGACTTGTCACAAACGAGACCAAACTGAGGACTGCTACCAGGACAGGTCTTAGCAGCGTAGAAATAAGTTGCTTGTGGCAGCTGACAAATAGGGGAATATTCATTACCTTATTCATGTATTAGACTGATAATAACATGCGGGCAACTCCCAGTGAAAACGAAAGCGCAGAATTAGACCTTGCAGTTGGTGAAGCAGTTGTCACGGTGAGATGGTGCATACAGATTAAAAACCATGACTCCTAATGGGGCGTCTCAATATACCTTCCGCAGTAAGTTTAATGCATATGACCGAGAAAACTATGCTAGGTTCCTTGCACATAGCTTTTATTTGGATGACGCTGCTATTTGCGAACCAAGTCGAAACAAAAGGCGGACGGTGCTGGATGTTGCGGGAAATAGACAGCTTAAGTGCGCGGCGTTGTTGCCGGTCTGTTGGACTCAGTCGTTTAGTTAAACCGACCCCACCGATCCCACCTCACTAGGGGCATTCATTCGCGATCCAACCACCAAGCTTGGCGAGCGTCCTGCCGGTGACGTCAAAATGTAGTGACTGAGTTCAGCACGTATAACCAAATAAAATGAAGATTAAGGATTCAGCACGGTGGTACAAGTAGCACGTGTGTACTCTAATCGATATGTGTATACAGTACTTGGAATATTTAGACAAGAGAATAATGAATAGAGCAATGAACCGAGCGTCAATCATGTTCATCACATTAGACCATCACACGGATAGTCTTCGGGCACGTTGTTGCAAGCGACTGCCCACCGCGCCCTAAATTGTTGCGAAATATGGAGGTGTCTGATAGACGGCACAGGTGCACAAAGTGCTGAAGAAAGTTAAGTGAGCTGAGCTTTCACCACAGAGAAAGCGGTTACAAAGAAATAGCCGCGGACGTAGACTCCTAGGGTAGTCTAGTTCCCCATGTGATATGTTACGCAAAACGCTTACGATGAGGATAGACTGCAGGTTTACTATGGAGGAGAATGCTGGCATCTCAGGTAGCTTAGAGGGTCGCTGGTTTGTTCGCTGAGCTGGGCAATTTGATTGCAAACGTTTCATCACCAAATTGAGGTAACATCTTCAGTACGTTGTGAGAGAGCGTAGTGGAGCGTAGCGATGGGTCGGTGGTTGTGCATTCAGTAGTGTTGTGTGTGTTGATATACGTGCTGCCAGCAGGGGCTGACTTTCGATCACGATTAGTTGTTCGGTCGGTCGGTTCTATTGGTTGCCCTGCCATCTTGTGTCCTGATTGATCGATGGCCACGTGACCTTTGAGCCTGGCCTCCTTTGCCCTTGTGTTGTCAGCGATGCTGGAATGGCCTCTGTCGTTGACCCTTCTGGCTTCTCTGGCGAGGTTGTGGTTGATTGAAGTGAACAGTGATATGACACCAAATGAAAGCATGGATTCCTCGTCTTCTATACTGATGTTCCATAGTTTGTGTAGAAATTGGCCAGCATTGTTGTTTGTATGCTCCGATCCATGAGTCTTTCGCTAATTTGTAAGATGGAGTTCCCGGAAGTGGAACGGTTGGTCGAATGGGAGTTCCCTCTTTGTGCACCTTTAGTAGTCCGTGGAACTGTGCAGTGTTGGCGTTGTCGGCTTTCATTTTCCATCATTCCTGACTAGTTATCTCGTGGGTTGTTTGCAGCTGCCTGGGCATCGTGTTGATTCGATTGATGAGGTTTGGATTTGGGTCAGGATTAGTTGACCTTTAGGGCGTCTTGTCATTTAGTAGTTGTTTAGCCTTTTCAATGAAATCTGCCTTGTCCATTACCACCGTGATGCGTCTTTTGTCTGCCGGTATTATTATGATTGTTTCATCCTTTTTTAGACTTCTGAGTGTATCTCGTTCTTGTACGGAAAGCAGTTGCATAGTTCTGTTCTACGTGGTTGCTGGTCCGATTGCCCGCCGGATCTGTTGTTGAATCTCCTCAGACATTTCGTTTGATTTCAAGATGTGTTCTAAGTTGGCTAGGTTATCTTCCTCGCCGTTGAAGTGTAGTCCTTTCAGTAGAAATTCTTGTTCAGCTGTGCTGAGTTGACGGCCAGATGAGTTTTTGATCCAAGAGTCGTAATTGTTGTGTTTATTGTTCTTCGTCAGTTCGCACAATTTTGTTTCCATGGCTATTCTGCGTTTGATCTTGGCACTGTCTATTCGGCGTCCGATTGCTGCTTCAAGTTCTGCTGAGTGGTGCGGGCCGGTTTTAGTTAGGTAAATTGCCTTGCTTTCAGTAATTACTCTTTCGTATTTTCTGAGACGATTTTAGGCGTCTGTTATCGTCGACTTCACTATTCGTCTGCCAAACTGTCTTGCTAAGGCCCAGACCTGCAGATGATCTAGTGCCGGTCTGTGATTTGTACTGGGTGGCAGCACGTTTCTACGTAGGCATTCATGGAGGAAGTGTAGTAGTTCGCGCGTAGAGGCTTGTCGGCCGGCGAACTTTTCCCGGCGACGAGCTTCTTTGAGCGTTGTACGCCCGAACTGGTTTGCTATAGAGGAGAATTTTGGTGTCTCATGTAGCTTAGATGGTCGCTAGTTTGTTTGCTGAGCTCTCTAACGACGCACTGATGATGTCACCCCGATTGGTGATGAGACGTTTGCAATCAAATTGTCCAGCTCAGCGAGCAAACCAGCGACCAGACTGCAAAATGTCAAAGAGTTGGATTTTCATTAGTGAATTTTAAACCTACGGGTGGCATGCTTTGAACTCCAGATCCAAACCAGTTCAGTGGAATTAACTTGCTTTACAGAAGACCTAGCTTTTCTCCTGCGTATGTTACTGGACACTTTTGAAAGCCTAACAACCCTTTGAGTTTCGAGATGACTGTTTTCGCTGAGGGATGGTAAAACCACAATGCCGAACTGAGGAACAGAGCTTGCCACGGTAGGCTTTTGGTGCTGTTGCAAATTTCCTGCAGAGCTGCAAGTCATTGTGTAGGAGTCAACCAGCTGGAAGAAGACGGGAATCTGGGGTCAGCAAGCTAAACCTCGTCATCAGAGGAGATTGTTCTCCTCATGCATGTCTGTTGAATCACAATTCCACTCCAACAACTAGCGCCCGAAAGGATTAACCCGCCTATTTTTATCGTTTGACCCCACACGACAAATTTCTACCATGTATGCACCCAACGGCACATGAAGAAATGCTGGCTCGTGGCAAAAATGTCTACCACATCTTTAGCTCTTTTTACTCCAACCTATGTATAAAGTTTTACCGTCTACATCTACCCTGTATCCACTTAGTCTCATGGATTTCAAATTTACATTAGCAGTAACTGAGACTCAAAAACGTATCCGTGAATCTGTGGGCACCCTGGTAAGATGGAGCCGAAGACAATAGTCTTCAAATAGCGTCGATGCTAACCTTTAGTACCACCGGCAGCAGCACGCGCTTGTGCATCACACAGCAAAAATGCTGCAAATGCTACGAGAATTTTATTTTTTAGATTTAAAAATTGCCGCATTGGGACTTTGAGAGTTACCGTTGTTTTCGTTTTTCAAGACAGTTTATTACCGGTCTATACAACCCTTTCGTTACATGGGACAATAATCTGATGCCAACCGTCAGTCTGTGGAACGTCACTGCTACCGTGGATGTCAGATCTCCGGCGAACGTGGCTTACGCATATTCCCTCTGCGTTTTTGATCGATGTACGCTGTTCCACCTGTAAAATTCACAAGGAAGTGCCATGGGAGGGGATGCCTCTCAGGTGGAAAGCCCAGGGCACTCATTTGGTACGCTCAAATGGACGGTTTTGGTGAGTTTTAGGGAGCAGCCAGCTAGCTCATTAGAACCACAAACTCCACTGTTCCCTTGCACCTAATTAGACAAGACGCACAGAATTATTCAAGAGCCAAAAATGAAAAGCCCCCAAAAAGGTTAATAGATAGCTCATAATGTGGCTTGATAAGCGCCTGAGATAACCTAGTTTTTGTTACTATCACCAATAAAATCAGTGTCGAGTGACCACCGCATTATTCAGTCAAAATTCGATTTTCCAAAGGAAACTCCCGTCTTTTCACGACTGTTGTAGATTTTGGCTTTTAATAGCCTTCTAAGAAACGGACAATGCTTACCTGCCGAAAGAAAATCACCCTAGTGCATGCAGAGCCTGGAATTTGGTAGTTTCGACTGCAACTCAAAAGCACCTACAAAAATGCTGTTTTCATGAGGTTTCGATGGATTTTGTTTGATTATCGCTTGTGTTGTGTGCCAACGTTTTAAATACGAAGCTGCTAGACGGTGAACATTGCCACTTACCAGGAGTGAACCCAAATTATTTTAGGCTAAATTATGTGGTTTCGAAGTTGCGACTTCTACGGGGAATTAGTCCAATCCATTTGCACCCTTTGGTGATGTGTTGCTCATAGCATTTTGTTTAGGTGAGCGAAGAATCAAGGTTATCGACCAATGCCGAGTTGCATTTCATTACCGGTTTACGAGATAAAACACTAACTTTAGCATTTCGCGGGCTACTTTACACGTAAGATAATTTCCACAAAATACCCATTACAAATTTTACCCAGCAGACTAGTGGAGTAACGTTTGTATGCGTAAAACCCGGCAAAAGTAACAAAATAGGTGAATTTGTTCAGCGAAGTTCGACACGACACACATTCGGGCGAAGCTTGCCTGCAGTCCGGTACATAAATAAAAGAGAATTTGGCACACTCTGCAATACTGATGGTAGTTGCACCCCTGTGGATGACCTTCATTCTCCGATATCCACAACTAGTCAGTAGATAGCTCGGCGTTATGAAATGACCGCATGTTCAATAACAACACAACAACATCTTTCCCGTTAAAAATAATCGTGGTCCTTAGTTGCAACACGTCATCAAGCCCAACTACATTGGCGGAAAATGAGGCCAACGATTGCCGGTCATCAGGATAACTGCGTTGTCGCCTACCATGGCTAAGTATAGTAACTTCTAGGCCCGCATCCATGTGCGACGCTGAGTATGAGGCCTCAGCTATGTACGATAACCTAATCCGATGGCCAGCGACGGCCCGCCGCGCTCATAGCTGTACTGGATGTCACCTACGTTGGCTACTTATTGTAACTGCCAGGCCTGTGTCTATGTGCGACGCTCAATATGAGGCCTCGGCTATGAGAAACCACCGTCCAGAAAATTCCCGAGGATGCTGGGATGTGCGTCCCAAAAAGACCAGTGCGCAGCCAGATGGACAAAAAGCTACCATAGGGAATTCGGCGCCTTCTGGGAAAGAGGTTCCAACTATTTTTCCAAAAGATGACTGCAGGTGACACAGATGACAGGCTTGCATTTCGTAAACTGCGGAACCGCTGGAAGTCAGAAATCCGCTAATGTAACAAACGAAAACAGGCCGCGATACTGGACCTCGCTTAGAAGAACAAAAACATGCTATTTAAGTTCATGAAACTACACCGGACAAACAAGCCAACCGCCTTCTCATCAAGAGGCAGCAACGGGGAGCCAACAAGTGACCAAATGTGGTACCTGAAGTCTACAGATAACATTATTCAGGCCACTGTTCTGTCCCAGCGACCTCGTCACAACGTAACTACGGACAGCCTTAAAGGTGCTAGATCCTTACTGGAGGAGGACGTCTGCAAATTCACGCACGAGTCAAAACCCTTCAGCGCGTTGGGGCCAGACGATGTTCATAAAAAAATACTGGAGGGCACCACTCATTCTGGCAAAGCATTTCTACCTGGTGTTTCGTCAGTCGGTTGACGAGGACAACCCAACCTCTGCTTGGAAAGGAGCGATTGTCACGCCAATCTAAAAAACTGGCGACCGACTCTCACCCGGCAGCAGCAGGCCTATCAGCCTCACTAGCATATCGTGCAAAGCGATGGAACGCATTCTGAGGCGGGCCATAATAAATTCCTTCAGTACCGACAACTCGATATCCCAAGTGCAACATGGAATCCTCCCAAACCGTTCTTGCCTGACAAACATGCTCGTTTTTATGGACAGCTTAACCCAAGCTAAGGACCGGGGCTTGTATCGGATGCCATATTGTTCGACTTCTCTAAAGCATTCGATCGAGTCCCACACGTCCCACTGTTGCACAAGCACGAGACCTATGGGATTCAAGGAGAAATTCTGCGATGGATTAGGGCGTTCTTATCAGACAGAATTTTCCGCGTGAAAGTAGGCTCGAACTACTCTTCCTCGTCGCCGGTCTCCACTGGAGTTACTCGAGGCTCTGAAGTGGGACCACTTCTGTTTCTGATCTACGTCAGTGACCTTCCAGACGATCTTTCAAGTCCGTGTCTACTTTTTGCGTACGACTTGAAATCCTGAGATTCAGATGCCAGTGCCCTACAAATGTACGTAGACGCTGCAAAGCAGTGGTGGTTGGACTGGCATCTTCCTCTGAATGACCAAAAGTGTGTCCGTATATCATTCGGAGGAGACTCAGTGAATGCATTTGTGGTGCGTGGTGAGAATGAACAAGAGGGCATTACGAGGATAGACACTAAAAAGGATTTAGGTACCTGGCTTTCTTCACAAACATCCCTCTCACCGCACCATGAAAAATCGGCTGAAAACGCGTTCGTCGCTATACGGATGGTTTGGAGAGCATAACCCCGTATTACTCGAATGGATTTTCAGACACTTTATAGAGCCTACATCAGATCGCTTTCCGTATACGCCAACCACGTTGTCTACTCCGGACGCAAGAAAGACGTAAATCCCATTGAGCATGTACAGCAAGCTGCTACGAAAATGGTCGCCGGGCTAAATTCGCTGATTATGAAACGCGTCTCGCGGTGCTTGGCCTATTTCTCCTGGAGTATCGTCGCCTCCGTGAAGAATTAATATTTACTTACACCCCGTTCGAAAAAGGCTTGCCCAACAGGTTCTTTGCTGTTGACGTAAATAACACACGGCGGTGACATGGTGAGAGTATTCGCAAGCTCAGCGCGCACCTTTATTGGGCGACAACCTTTCTGATTTCGCGTGGTTGGTGCGTGGAATAACCTTCTTCCGGCAATTGCTCACGCTGCATCTAGAACCCAGTTCGGAGCACTTTAGACGCCTTTTTGGTCGAGTCCTCGCGCTGGCATGATTGCCGCCGCGCTCTGCTTACTTCAAGAGCAGTGCCACACCCTTTTTTCGATTGTATCTTCAGGTGAACAGAAGTCGCTAAACGACAAGTAAAACCCGACCAGGGATGTTTGGGCGAAAGCCTCGATCCTGTGTATCAATCCGTGAATCAATGAATACCTCAAAGCCGTCTGCGAGTCTAGCAACATGCTCCCTTAAATTCCTCAGGATGCTGACATGGGACTGCAGACATAGTGGATATATGGAGCACACACCTCAAAAACTGCTAAATGACTCGTAGGCGTCGACCAGACTCCAGTAGATGGACTCTATCGACTGGAGGTGAAAATACCTGGACATTCCTCAGAAGATCAACGAGGTACGGCAGGTGAACAAGCAATTGCAAACCCGCAATACGGTAGGAACGATGGCTTTCGGCAGCTTTTTAGGTATCATGATGTAGACTTTCAAATTGTTCACATGGTCTGACAAGAATAAGATGGCTCACCAGCATTTTCGCTTCTTCTTATCGCACCTATCAACAAGGAAAATGTAATAAGAATATCCTAACAATCATAAAAACCCGCCTAACTAGGAAGGAGCTCATATTCTGGGTGCACGGCACAGATGAATACCCCAGGGGATGAAGATCTGTTCATACGTCGTCCGGAGGAGACGTGACAAACTTCTTTGTTGTGAATGGTGAAGGTGGAGCACATGCTAGATGCCAAAAGGAATATAGGTACCTGGCTCTCCTCAAGGGAGTCCTTTTCAGTCCATTGCGAAAAGTGTGCTCAAAGGACATTCGTTGTTCTTCGGATTATTAGGCCCACTACTCTCCAATTATCTGCATGGATTTTAATATGCACTAGAGAATCCAAATGAAGCTGCTTTTGATCGCACCGACGAAGTTTTCTACCCAGAACGCGAGAAGGTTGGAGCTCCCATTGAGCTCGTCCAGCGAACTGCCGTGAAGACAGTTGCCGGTGATTGTAAAACCCGTCTGGAGATCATTGGTATTCTCTCCCAAGACTATTATCACCCCGAGGGACTCCTTGTTTAAGCAAGGTTTGGCCTACGGGTTTTACAAGGTCGACCAAACTAATCTATGCCTAATTTGTAGGAAAATTGTGAAGATTAGAAGGCAGACTTTTACGGGAAAGCAATTTTTCATTCCGGATAGTTGATACGTGGAATGTTCTTCCTCAGACAGTTGTGCGCAGCTCTTCCAGGATCCTGTTTGGATCACTTAATTACGCTAGTTTTGGAGTCATCTCAATGGTGAAATTATCGCGCAGCACTGAGAGCTTAGAAACCGGTACTGCATGGCTTTTGCTGAGGCCTTCCAGAAGAACGGAATCTGCTGAAAATAAGATCAAACAAGACCAGGGAAGATTGGTCGTAATCTTGATCTTCTACACGAATCCGGGAATCGATGAGCAGGCGAGCGGTTCCACGTTTAAAATGCGCGCCAAAAATAACGGATTAGAAATTTTAAACGGCTTTCTACAAAAACATGCACAGATTATGAAACTTTTTCGATTGGGCACGTGCACACAGAAATACTTTATTTGTAACGCAAAAGACTTCCAACGAAGTACCAGGGTTTTGTAGAAAATTGCATGCGCCGTTCAGCTATAACTGAAATAATTTGCACCTCGAGCCTTGTTTAAAGCGGGTTGCTGGTGTGGTGTTGAAGAGCCCCATAGAGATACAAAACAGCAGAAAATATTGCGGAACTGATTGAGAATCTCATCGTTGTCGAGCCGGCGAGATTTGTTTTATTGCACCCCGCAGGTATATGCAGATGGCTGCTCGAAGTGCCTCCCGCGGTATGTTGGTCTCCCTTGTTTAACATTTCGCACCAGATAGAGGCAGGAAGCTGTACATCGGTGGACTGCCCCAGGACGTCGTTAAGGATGATCTTTTGCACGAGTTAAACAAGTATGGAGAGGTGGTGGACGTGTGGATTGCTCGTAACCCACCTGGCTTTGCTTTCGTTGAGTATGTGACAGCCGGGGATGCCGAAAAGGCTGTCAGAGCCCTTGACGGTGTGAACCTTTGTGGATCTCACGTTCGAGTTGAGTTTGCACGTGCTGGGCGTTCCAAGAAACGTAAGTTGTTTTGTATGTTTTTCCTCCACAATTTAAGTCTCTCCGCACTAAAACCCGTTGACGGCGTTTGGCGAGTGTTTTGCGAAGGTGGATTTGAACATTGGTCGCGTTGTGTTGCCCTACCGGGCGCCCAATCAAACGAGCTGTCACATTGTTTTGTTCTTTACGGTTAACTCCGTCCGCTACTAGGTGTGCACCTGGTCTACGCAGTCAGTCGTGAATAGCAAAATTGTACTTATCTACAAGTTCAACCAATCTCTAATTGATCGCGGTACCGTACAACGGACACTACATCTACAGAACTTACCCCGCTGAGAGCCCAGTTTCCATCGCTTGAGTCCTATGCGAAGCCATGGAGCTTCTTGAATCTCTTCGGTTCTGGGAACACTCGTATCTGGAGAACAATTTCGTGCTCCAACCCCTTGTCGACAGCGACCAGTTGATACAAGCAGTCCATTTCGATGGGGTTTCCGCTGGTCCTATTGTTCAGTCATCTAACCTTGCCTAAGTCTTCCATTCCAATGAACCTCGACGAGACCATTTCGGGACTTTGAATACCCATGCCAAACGGACTGAAACCTCAAGCATTCAAGACCTTGAATGACTACCCTGCAGAAAGTGTATAGTTCTGCATCTTGCGTTCCCAAGTTGGCAGAGAAGGTCGGCACCGGTGTCACATGAGCAGACGTCATCTAAATTCGTACAGAATACCCGCTGCTGGCTCCCTCTGCCTAAGTGCCTCTAATTCACTATCCAATTGTCCTTATCATTGGCGTGGGCCCTGCGGTGGTTGTCCGAAGCCGGGGAATTCGGATTATGAGGGAGGTGTGATAGATCTAACTTTGCGGATGGCTTTTCGCCTCACGGGCTCGAGGTTTTCGTGCTCCATTCCGATCTGCATTCAAAACAACATTAAGTGGTTAAATTTGGTGTTGGAAAATCCACGGACGCACTCTTGCTCAGATCTGGCGGAGGTGGACCATGTTTGTTTGCAGATTAGTTTTGGACCACATCATACTTTCTTATTTTCAATGTTGTTATTAATGCTTGTGAACATGTTAAGCTCCAAGGAGTTATATTTTCTTCCAATAAATCCAGGGTGACCCTTTGAACGGGTGCCTAGCTTTGTCAACCCGCCGTATTGAGATGTATCCTCCTGGGAAGAAATCAAAACAAACGCCAAGACAAAGCTCAGCAGTGATGGCTGAGTACCTTTAGACAGCATCTCCGTGCGCCATACACACAGGCCAAAACTGCTGAAAATTTCTGAAATGTTAGGCCAACAACATAAATGGCCGACCGAGGGTAAAGCGTCCGCCAGCTTTATAGGCTGCAACAAAGCCGATCAGGATTGTTAAGAAGTTGTTAAGTGAGAATGGGATTTCTTTGTGGTGTCCTTACTGCCTTAATTGAGGTTAGGTGTGGTTAATTGTTCGACAGTTCCTGGTCGAACTCCGAAAATTCGGATTTGGGAGAACTTAGTGGCCCGTCTTCATCTGCTCTAGCAGCGGTTAGCTCCACTCCAGACGAGTGTTATATATTTGAACCGTCTCATGTTTGCTTGCACGACGGTTTTGATAACGGTGCTATCTGTGACGTGGAAAGTGGAGGTTTTATTAGCGGTGCTGGCCACCACTGGTGGTACGCATACTCTTATGTTCTGAACCAGGGTTATGCGCTTAGCCCTCGCGAACTGAAAAGTTCACACCGTCTCACCCACAGTGTTTGAGCTAACTGCTGAACGTTCTACTTACGAAGCAGGAAAATGGAGTAAGTGCTCACCATGTGCCGGCAAATAGATTGGACACTCGATCAGTCGACCCAGTAAGTGTGATATTTCACCAAAGACTGACTTCCAAGTTGTTACCGCGGAACAGCATCGAGGATACCGAATGCGACGCTTTTGTTATTGTATTATTTATGTAAATTCGGGCTGGGAAACTTTCGACCTCCGGACAGAATGCGACTGCTGCATGATCTCGCCTAACAGCAATCCGAGCCGTACCACAACTGTGCTTTCGTATAGCACTCCGCCATGCTAATTGTCTTGAATTGAAAAAGATCACGAGGCGGTTCGTTCCTGCGAATGCTTTCTCTGTGGACTCAACAGTTGCCCTTGGTCCATGCGAAGCGGTTTTTCATCACTGCTGAATCACGGGAAACTGAAAGAGTCTTAGTTTACCTAGAGTTTCCTGGCGTCAAGTACATAGATACGGAGGCATAATTCTCACAGAACCGTTCTCCATGTTGTAAGGAATGCCAATGGTATGTCAACCATCGAGCTACACGGCCCGAGGTGTGATTGTGACCGCCCTCTGAAGTTTGCTTATTACAAGTAGTGGCAGTCGCTGTGGTGGTTGTTTTGGCGCAGAAATAGTTTTCCATAGGGCACATTGTCGATTTTTCCATTTACGAGACATGGTCCCGGCGGGATGCTTCTGCTCAGAATACTGACTGGTCTGCCGGGGGTTAGTTTGTTACGGGGTCGCTGAAAACGACCGGCATAATGAGCCGCGATGGTTCGCCTACGCGCTGCGCTTGCTGAGTCGTCCAACTACTCAGGCCCACCTGAGGATGACAGAACTGGGTAAATGTTATCGACAGAAAGGTATAACCAACGTCAATATGCTGTCCGTCCGATTATCCCATGCGATTGGGAAACATGGCCCTTAACATTTGGTCGGTTTTTGATCATTAGTGCTTACGGAAGACATCGGCCACTTCTTGGTACGACTTTCTAGATCCAACGATGTGTAGACGCGTTTGTGAAGCTGGGCGCATAAATTTACCGCCGACTTAAGCAAATTAGACATGTTCTGTGAGGGTCAACTACGGAGCCATCAAAGCAATTACATTCAACCTCTCCATACTTTGGTTGGCGGTGTTGACTCGGTGTCCAATCAAGACGTAGATCAGCGGTCAAATCCAAAGCTCTCTGGAGCTCT
Organism: Opisthorchis felineus; assembly: GCA_004794785.1. Lineage (NCBI taxonomy): Eukaryota > Metazoa > Platyhelminthes > Trematoda > Opisthorchiida > Opisthorchiidae > Opisthorchis > Opisthorchis felineus. The sequence goes on along the minus strand of SJOL01008964.1, from coordinate 305,866 downwards.
TTTTCATATCCAATGTGGATAAGCCGTCTCCACCATGTCAACCGACTACATATTGGATCAGTGGTTTAGAACACCGTGCTTAAGCCGGCGTGAACCGGTTCGCCTGAAATTCGACCGCTGCAACTCAACCCAAACCTCAAATGCAAACATACCAAGCGGTTGCTCAAATGTAAGCAACAGATTCCTCTTTTCATACTCGGCTATTGACTGACTTGCAACACAAGTGAAACATCCAATACTGGGTAAGTCGATTCTTGTAGCGTCGACCAATGATTTTCCGCGCCATCCCATGGACATCCCTGGTGAGCGCTGCTTGCAACACGTAATACTCTGAAACGATCGAGCGTAGGCGTATAACCTCCTAACAGAACGATGTTCCTGGCACTGGTATGAGTCGTATTTGGTGAAGGATTTTGCAACCTCACCATTCAATCCCTCCGGAACCTTGAGACGTCCAGTGCCCCCAGCGGTGGAAGACCGGCATCGCTTCTCCACAAGAAGGTCGGCGGTCTGACTCCGTCAACCACAGGCCGATTTACCTCAGGGTTGTCATAATCGCTCACTCCACAACAGCCGAACAGATCCGAACCTACGTAAGGAACCGAAATTTCCCGGAACAACACAGATTCATCTCACGAGCTTTGGATCAGGAAGCGAGCATAGGATCAAGCGTACTCCGCCTCGATTTCTCAAACCGTCCACAGATTGACGTGCCCTTCGAGAAATTGGCTGCTCATGATGAAAGATCCACTGGAATACACCCTGCATCTGCATGGACAAATTGTCGACCGGGTAAGTGAAATCACTTCGGACTCCTCGCAGACCTCTTGTGTACCACAGGTCTCGGAATGGTACTCTTTTGTATGTTTACCAACCACCTCTCACATGATCTTTGGATTGAGTACACCATACCAACCCTATTGTTCAACTTGCCCAATCCACACAGCTTCATCAAGCAGCTCCAGGGTATGGAGCAGTAGTGCGGAAGTACGCCAGATTGTTTTGGGGAAAGTTCATTCTCTCTTGATGAGTCAGTTGGTCAAACTCCACAGTTTACGCTGGTTACACCATGTACTTCGCATACCAGAGGACCGTTTGCCTCGTAGAGCCCTCTTCACCCAGCCTTATATCACGTGGAGGCGACCCGGGGGCGGTCAGTCCATGGCTTGGCAATGATGCATGGAAATCCTTACCAGTCGTAGTTCATCACATTCTCAATACTCTTCCTCACCGAGATCCAGCTCACTGGTACCGTTGGCTCATGTGAACTAAGGATGTAGTTACCTGCAACAAACTTCTGGGTTAAATCAAGAGATTGGACACAAAGAATAGGCCTTAGTCGTCCCAAGAATTGAGTGCAGGTGCTGAAATAGGAAAATTCAAAAATGTATAAGAAGCACGAAATGGTGATAGAAACTGTTATACGATTGTTTCCGTTCCAGTGGTGGGGTGTGCGTCTTCACCCACTCTTAACTGTTCTACTTTTGTAACTGGCTATCAACTCATCGTACATCCACCTCAACTTGACAAACCGCTGCATCTGTCGGTCACCGAATGTCGGTGTGTCCTCATTTCCGGTCCCACGGCGAAAGTTTGCAATTGGTGGCTTCAGCGTTCACAATAAGGAGTGACTTCCGCCTCCCCGGGGATCTTGAAGACCGAGTCCTTTTCCAACGACTTTTCATTCAGCTCGTCTCAGCCCGAGTCCTTGGCCTCGACGGTGGCACCGCTCCCACACCTTACACTTTTCTTGTTTGGTCTTTGGTTCTACGAGTCGCTGTCGTATCAACGCGTCCGGCTTTCATGGTAGCTGGTCCTGGATTGTCTCTCGGAAGATCCTCGTTTTGCTGAACCAAGTCGGCACTCCGGAAAGCGATCATCCCCAATATAATTTGTTGATGCATCTGGGTGCGAAAACCAATGTATGGGTCCTTTTTTCGGTGCGCACCCACTGATTTGCAGTACATAGCACTATATCGTCTGTGATCGAAACGCGGAATCGGTCGGACTGTCCCAGAAACATGGAAGTCAATCGCTCTGAGGTTCGGCTAGAGCTACGGTTTTTCTAATTCCATTCGATGTTTGACCCTCTCGGGGGCTCCTCGCTTCCTGAGCTCAGTTCCCATATTTCTCCGTCAGATTACCCGCTTTATTTGGAGCACTTCTGTATCATCAGGGGCATTTGTCACTGTTGGGACTCTTCCCACACCATCTGATTCAGATAACCCTTCTTGTTCCTGATTCGTGCCCCGAACTTGCTCCAGTAGTTCCAACGATCCTCTGGTTGTCCTTGCCAACTAGCAGTTTTCCAACAATTTGAAGATGTATCTTTTCAACTTTCAACCATGGCCATCAACTAACCTCAACAGCCACGGACCTGTCTTCATTAACATTAATCGCATATCTTTGCGGACGGGCGCTGCATTGCACTATTCCTGGCACTTCGCATCACTTTGATCATCGAACGACCTTGCGCATGCTATCGCGTTCTCAGGTACTAAAATTAGCACCACCCAGTACTTGGATTTGTTGAGTCCAGTTCCTCCATATGATCACTCCCTTTCGTCATTCTGTTCGAAGTCAGCCTCGTGGACTTCGCTACCTTTGCGTATTCCTCCATCCTCTTTGTTGCGGCACTTGAACAACGTATCCTGATCACACATGAGCTGGGCCTTCCGCTTCTGGCTCGCTAATATTTACTCCAGCCCAACTTCGCTTTGTTTTGCTTGCAGTGGGGCCTCTTAGCTCACTCCCCCGTTGTCCAACCAAATGTCAAGTTGTACGCCTTATCTGGCATTAGATGCAAATGTCATCGGAATGTGGCTTCTCTTCATTCAGCAGTGCTACTCTAGGAGATGGTCGTCGCAACTAGGCCCTTCTGTCCTTGATCCTACAACTTCTGATCTTGGGGTCAGTCTGCGCTCATCCAGCCACCTCTATCAGGTTTGCGACGCATATAGAACTGAACTCTTCCTTAGAGGATCCTTTCTTGGGCCCCCTAATCAACAACCCATATTGACCGAAAGGTCGATTCAGAGATCAATCTACTGGACGTCTGTCTTGTCGTCTCTATAGGAATGTCTGATGGTGGGTTCCATTCGTGGTAAGAACTGAGCGTTCTAGTAGGTGAAACCCCTAATTCCAACAGACAAACATAATTCAGTTGTATGGTGCTTCGGGGCGAGAGGGCTCAGTGGTTAGAGAGCGAATTTACTGACCGGAAGGTCTGTGGTTCGAACCCGACCTCTGCATCTCGACTTCCCCTGTCTAGGCTTGGGTAACCTGGAACTATCCCAGCCTTCGTGCTTCCTTTGGGTGGCATGACAGTTAGGCGCCGAAAGGGTGATACAGCTGAATGTTTTTTTCATGGTGCTTTACTTGTGTCGCCCGGAATTTCAATCGAGATTTCGTCTTGTAAATACAATTGGTCCCTGCCACGAGCAGCTGTCCGGTAGTGTAATTAACTCATGTTTAGACAGGATGTAGCACCACTCGTCTTTCACTCGCGGAATTCGTGTTGTGTTTTTATTGGCTTCTCATCTCCATCACCAGAGCTTCACGCCCGTATAACCGCGAAGTTCGTTTAATTGCACTGGAAAAATAACGAGGACGGAGCCTGATGCCTGCCTATCGGAAGCATTCTGAGGTACATGCACTTTCTAACGCTCAATCAGATAATCTGGGAAGAAACTCACTGTGTGTACGCCGGTGATAGCGTTTAGACACCAGCCCTTGCAGCGTGCCCAACCAGGCACAGGAAGGGTCACGGGAATCTCACTTTGGGACCTTCACTCGTCGTGTGAATTATTCTGTGCTACTTGTTTGCTAGCAGTATGAGGAAATTTCTGTCGACGTCTCCATAACCGCCCATTGTGCGTTGCTGGTCATTTCGCTGTTAAACGACTGAACCATGTGTGATACTGGCCTTCAGTATAATTCTCTGCCGCTGCGATCAGCATCCAGAGAATCTTTTTGTTTTGGTCCACAGAACTGCTCAAGTTTCCATATCTGATAGGTTTCCATTGGCGCTTTCATTCTTTCTTGAAACTAGTTGACGCACTGCACCAAAAGTCCTATACACCATCTGCTTGTAGCTGTTTTTCAGCGCTGTGTACTGTAATTTCCTAGATAATCACTGCCCATTCTCTTAGCATTAGGTCCAAGTGCCCGTGGTTCCCGCTCTCTTGGTCGAGGTCCCCCGAGACGCTACGAATCTCCGCGACGTAGTGGAAGATATTCACCTCCATTCGAGGGATCACGCTACCCTTACGACCAACTCGCGCCGTTCTATCCCGATGTCGCCACTGCAGCAGCAGCCGCAGCTGCCGCCGCAGGTTTTCCGTACGGTATGCCTGGCTACCCACCCATGTTGCCATTTTTACCACCTGAAGAATTGCTCCGCAGTTTACAACCACCTCGCCGTTCTCTCGGCCGCACACCGCCCTCGGTCTATCCTCGTGGTCGTTCGCCTGGACTTCGTCGAAGGTAATAAAGCTACTTGAAAGTGTTTCAACTTTTTAACGTGGGCTGCCACCATTCGCAGTGTCGCCAGATTTTAGACAGGATTCCCGTCTAAGACGCTCGGCAATGCACACTACGTCCCACAGCGATCGTAGTATTCATGGGACTTGTTATACGCAACATCAACTCTTCGCTTCCTCTGTAACGAGCAACTTTATTTTGTTTGGATAGGCATCCACTGATCCTATCCTCACAACTCGTTGCACATGCCTTCCGCAACGTTGTGGCGATATTACCTATTCCAACTTTCTGCGCAATGAAGCCACATACTCCTAAGGATCATCCACTCAGCGGCTCTTCGTGTGTCAAGCTTCTAACCTGTCGGGACTTCTGCATATCGACTGACGATTTCCCCAACTAAAGTTTTTGGGGATATTCCTAAACTCTCCGAAGGAATCGATGTAGCCACCTCCTACTCTTTCATCTTAGTTGGATCTTTGTATGGAACGCTTTAGTTCAACAGCTCCTGGAACTGATGTTGCCTTCAAGCTGAGTTAACCAAGAAATGTGCACAGGGGGCATGAACAAAAGTGTTAAGGCTGAAAAAATGTTACAGCTGAGCGATTTTTCATTATACATCCCACATTCGTCAGTGAAAAATGCGCCCGCTTTCGCCTGAAGCAATCTGGTATAACCTGAAACATATCTAGTTTGTGTGATTTTGATGTCACACCTGGTGGTATCACATTGTTGTAACCCAAGAATTAAGAGAAAACCTGGCACATTGAATTATGTCTTAATTGATCGCCGTTCGCTTCCAGTTCTGCACGAATCTGGCCAATGCGCACCAGCCAAAAAGATGGTACCCAATGGAACCTCATACACCTTAACTCTTTCTCACAGTTCGACCAACAGGTGTCAGGCTATCATCAGCGTGCAGCATCGTGGGACAGTCGCACTGCTTCATACTAGCCGTGTTCTTGTTGGTCTGTTTTCAAACATGCTCCGGAACATATTCTGGCTTTCAGTTTGGACTCTGAAGTCTGGGATAAGGTTGAAAGTGTCGTTCAGTTTTTAATGCAGCTGTGGTATTAGCCTCACGATCAAGACCGAGCTAAGCATACGGAATAGTAGCTTTATAAGCGGTAGAGGACGCGGTGTTTAAGGTTCGATATCATGACCGGAAAGTCCATCTTTCCAGTCCTCTGATAGTATCGATCATTTTTATCCATACTCAAACAGCTCAGCATTTTTTCAGTCCTTGCGCCTCTTAGCGGCTACGCCAAGTGAACATCGCAAGTGGCTGATAGGCTTTAGACGTGCACTGAAAAACTGGCCACACAAGTCAGGTTGGGCAAAACCCGTCATCCGGAGGACAATGAAGGGGTCAACATAATGAGTCGTCTGGCTAGAACATTATTAATAAACTTGGTCGAGTTTTGCCAGTGAAGAGAAAAATGACAATGCCGTTACCCCCAAGTTGGTTCTACCGCGCGAATGCTTCTATTACGTATGCCATCACCTACCTGCTGCATAGACACAAGTTTATTCACGGTCAACAGTCATCGGAATGTTTTTATCTGATTTAATAAAACTGTTTGAACCAGCTGCTAGGCACTTAAAGTCGAATTTAACCAACATGAGGAGAGCCGATTCAAGCTAACTGGATATTCTTTCACCATCTCTAAAGTCTGTCTATAGGACTCGCTGACTGTGATGTCTTTATTCCTCCCTTTTGGCTACGGACGCAAGTTTTCGCATAACGTCGGTCTTGTATCACTTCACTTTATTCCAGTCAGTGTTCCGTTTCTACGCCGTCGCAGCTAATCTAGTGTTTATTTTTTATTGTTGAACTTGGTTTCACCGTCTTGTTTCAGAAGTCGGAGTCCCTTGGAGTCCGGAGGTCGTTCGCGTGGCCGTAGTTCATCCATAACATACGACGGTAGAAGTAGAGATAGGCGATTTGACCCACAGGGCCGTTCGTTCAATGACGTTCCGCGTTCGCGTGGCCAACGAGAAGTAAGAAATGGTTATCCGTCACCGCCTGTCGACGGAAGACGCGATGCCCCTCGTGTGCGTGGTGGACTCGACGATCGTAGGAGGCGCTAGCTTTTGTCTTGAAACTATTGAATGCATTTCACACGTTGTACAATTGTCGGTTTACAGCTCGAACATGTTTTATCCACATAACTGTCTTTTCATTTAGTGGTAATCCAACAGCGTTTCCTGCACCCTAATCTCTTAATGTTGTCACTAGACTGCACCGATGGCAGCTTTTTTTCGCAGTTGTGTACTTCACCAGTTACGGGAGCAGAGCAGTAGGCCACTTCACTCCTTGTATGACTCGGCACATCTTCAGGATTAGATTTTATCTGCTCGATAGGAAAACCATAATTGTAAGCCAGTAGTTTTTCACTAATTTCACGCTGATAGTACCGTCAGAGATGGTTCTAAAGCTCATGGCTGCTGCACGAGAGTCGATTTGGCTTCACGTCAACGCAGTGCACATTGAGCTGTTTCAGTGACGGCAGACCTCACCAACCACACCTAAACTCTTTAGAATCTCTTCCACACTCGTCTGTGAAGTCATACGTTGTCCACCTTACGATTTGTGTACTGGAGGCACAGAAAAGAACACTGGTCTCGGTAGATGATGTTTCAACATGCATAGTACATGGCCCAGCCACCGCAGTTGATAGTGCTGGATGTTTTCTGCGACTGAAGTACCTGCTGCGTAACCAAATACCCATTTTCTGATTACCTCGTTACGAATCCGTTGACGTCAACCGACACCGCCAACGCAGACTTCGGTGGTCCAAAACCTGAAAACGCCGCACATCATCTGTCTGCAGACACCATGTCTCGCGACCACACATCAATACAGTACCTTTTGTGCGCCACAAGTGACTCGAATTAGCAAACGTGATTTGGGCCTTCCAGATTCGTGTACTGATTACATCAGACATTTCCTCCAAACCTGATGCAACTATCTAGGTATGTAAAATTCTCCACAAACTCCAGTGCTTCTTGAATTACAAGGGGCGTGTTCAGAAGCTGCACATTCCGAAACGTGACTTTGCACTTTGAAGGCGCATGGCGAGTGATGGGGTGGTTTTGGTCAGTTTATTCAACAGGGTTTGTGCTTCATCTTCAAAGACGACGACGATGTATGTATAATCCAGTTCGACAGGGTTCTCACCAGCTACGATTCGAACACCGGGGTTCTGAAGAACTTCCAACGTTCGCCTTATCTCACTGACGGTGAAGTTGAACAAGAATGGAGAGTAGTCATCCTTGCCAGACAGCACTTTGTAGGGAAGCTTCTAGGGAGCTCGCCGACACTAGCCGGTTTACACTATCCAGCACAATCTACGTCGGTTCAGAAGGGTGCCGCCCGCGTCCGATCATTCGTCTTGAGGGTGTTTACGATGCTCAGTTTAGCGGTGCGTATTAGTAAGCGGACAACATGAGCTTGTGTCAGTGGGCTCCGTGCTTATAATTCCTATCCGGATTAAACCCTGGCCGTGCGAGTAAGCCTGGATTATTATTTCTGAATGCATCAAGCGGACTGAATGACCTGTTATTGAGGGGTCCTAGCGTGACTAGATTGGAAATCCGATATTTCCTCAGGACTTGCTGGACGTTAGGTTATGGTCTGTACTCCTTCCTTAGTAACTGTCTTACTCGTCACTTCATTCCAGAGATGGCTTGGTGTTAAGAACTCGTAGCGTTGACCAGATGGTCTCTGTTTCGTGCTCAGTCCCAGCTTCTTGTCAAGGCTTAGCCAACCTGACAGTGTCTCGGCTCTCAGGTTTACTTTGGATGGTACGGCGGAATCACTGAGGGTTCACTCTCCAATGGCCACTTAATCAAGAACACAGTCGGATTTGAAGGGGTTCAAACCATGTCTTCAGCGAGACCCGAAAAGTTCTGAATAAAGCTGTGGTCGTTAAGCAGGTACGACTTGGATGGTGAACTAGAGGTTGGATGGACCCAAAGTTAGCACCTGGGTCATCATTTCACCAGTTTTCATTTCAGCAATTGCAATGCAGTCGAACCGATAGTTCAAATAGTTATCCAACCACATCTAGGGCATTTTAGATCACCCATAACAGCGTTCCTGGATGCATAGTACCTTTCTGCGGTCGAAGGTCGTTTGCAGGAATGGATCCTAAGTCGCATGGTGGTTTGCAGACCGCGCAAGCGAATATTGGTGCATGTTCATTGATGTAACTACGCTCAAGCGGCTAAAATTGATTTTGTACCGCTGTACAGACAGCAGGGTTTTTTGTTTGCCACCCACAAAAACCGCAGTTGTAACTTAGAACAGTGCATCGCTTCTACCATCGGTTTAATAGCGCCACCTCCATGGATCTTGCGTCCAACACTGAGCTGGTAGATGATCCAGTCGTATTTTAATTTTGACGAATGCCGTTGAGTTCAGCAACCTTCCCTCTGCTTCCGCCTTTAATTAAATCGCGCTGGAATGGCTGAAGTCTGTATAGGGTGGCTTATGGCATCCTACATGCTGTTAGTTTCACAATGAACATGTTTTTTGCAAGTGATTTTGCTTGAAACCTTCCAAACAGTACTCCTGCTCTTCGCGCGCTTCTGCCGTCTTTACTGAAGACCACTGCGGCGTTCGCCAACGACTGCCACGGGACGACAGGCTGCATTTGGGGACGATATCTTCAGTCGTGGGGCTATTAAAATTGCCCCTGCCTCACCAAGTAATGGGGCTCCATGGAAGAATGCCCATGCGGTACCGTCAACATATGCTACTGTAGGGTTTATCTCGTCAATGTTTATCTTCAGCGGGCGTGGTGGAATTATCTACTATCACAGCAACAGAGACTCGACAGCCACCGTGTGCAGCACAGTACCTGTACTTCAGTGTCCGACTAACGAGCTGTATGGTACATGGCGTCAGAGTGGTCAGGAACTTCTTCCGCCACCAAACAATGGGCTCATTCCTAAGGGGCATCTCAATGGTATGTACGATGAATGTGATCCGTTCGGTGTCTATGCTAAGACAGATCATCCTGCAAGTGAAGGTGGTTGAGGATAAACATTGACGAGATAGTAAACTCCACACCACCTTGGGACTAAATTGCAACCTATCAGAGCACGGAAAGTACGACCTCCGAATTCTTGAAATGCAAATAGGACGATATCCTTATTTGGCACAAAGCCAAAATATGGATTATTATGTTAGCGCTCGGGAAGTATTGTTCACCGCACCCCGTACTCGTTGGGTTCGTATTGAGCCCAAAAGTCTGCAAGGTCATCCAGCACTGCGCGAACTTGAGGAGAGAATGGTAGCACCGGTCATCTAACCGGTGCTTGAATCTCTCTCAGTTTGTCGGTCTTTTGCGAGCGTTTCACCACAGTCAAGTTAACGTAGTGCGCCGGCGTGTGGCGTAGTGGTGTGAGCTGCCGCTCAGACCAATTTAACCGTCACACATGTCGTTCTTCGTAGATTTGTGGTTTGTAGTAGCACCACTAGACGAGATCACGACGACGAGTTACTTGCGTCACAAGCTGTTGCATAATTAATGCTTACTGAAGGGCTTATGGACACGATCAGTGTCGCACGAAAAGCTGTCACAATCGTTCTACCTCCGAACTGGACATCTAGATCGTTTGTGCTCTTTGGGAGTTATGGTTGGGTGAATAGGGTTTTTCCTCACTAAACCGCTTTTAGTCAGTCGTTCCACAGGATTTCGTCAAACAATCGGCGAGATACTCAATCAACCGAGAGCAGGGATACTCGTCTCTTCACTTCGCAAGTAGTCACATGTGCAAAGAGATCAAATGCAAGCTTAGTACTGTCTTAGATGTCCTAAAAACAACCTGGCTACATTCTCAAGGGAGCGTGCCCCGCCTGAAAGCAAACTCCCCCGTACAGTTTACTGGTCCCATTGTAGGCTCGGCTACACGCTACATCGACAACTCACACGTCCAGCAGAACACATCATCATCATCGGCAGCATGACATCAGTGTTCAGCGCCGATGGCGTATAACCATGATTTATTTGAAAGCCTTATTGTGGAGAAAAGAATAAAGGTGGGCGTGGAAGGGACTTAGTGCCACCTTACTACAATCATTCCGAGGTGCCTACACCTCCAGACACTCATTCAGGCAATCTGGATAGAAACTGACAAGAACGCCACTGACATCGGTTGGCAGCCATATCTTTCAGTGTCTCCAGCCAGGCGCAGCGGGGCTCATGCGGTGGAAGGCGAATAGCACCGACAGCACCCAAACGTTTCGTAATCTTTTTCATAACCCTCTGCCAGGTCAAGGGTTGGCCACCTCTCTGCTTCCGCTCCTCTGAGTTGGGCCCGGAAAATAGCACTCTCTTCGGCAAACGATGGTTAGGCATACGCAACACGTGTCCCAACCAACGGAGCTTCTGGCGCTGGGCTCATTCTTCAATAGGAGTACCCGTTGCACAACTGAAAACTCGCTTTCTGATTGACTCGTTACGGATACGCCGACACCAACCCACATGAGCTATGGTTCTGAGACAACGATTGTCGAGCACCTGAAGACGTCTCAGTTCCCAGCAGAGCACGACAGGATGCTTTTCGACGCGCATGGTCAATTGTTGAACTAACAGTCAGTTTTACCGTGCTTCAACTGCCAAACACTCCTGGGAAACGGGCTGTCAGTTAACCCTAGAAACTCCTATGACAGCTTGGAAATTTTAGCTTGGTGAAACTCTGCTTATGCAGTCCCACTAGCCCCTATCGTGTGCACAGAACGCCTGAAACATGCCGTTGATTCGCGCTTTCCGGTTTAACAACGTTCACATTTGTATTCAACGAGTAAGCTGTGCGTCAGTGGGTGAATATAGTAATGGGGATATCACTACACAGGTTTCCTGTCGGTCCTTTTTGAGTGGACGAAAGGATTCGGTACTTCTTATTTCACTTGGCGCTACTTAACGTCTCTAAACCGCCATATCGTCTAATCTTCTACTTCGTTCCTACTCTGATTGGTTTGTTTCCGTCAGCATGGTGCGGTAGTCGTGGAGCTTTCTTACTGCACCCTAAATTTACAGAAAGACGCATCTTAATGTCAGGAGTACTGGTGTTGCAAGCGCACTGAACAGGAATGCTGTAGCGAAACGCAGTTAGTAGTTTTCCATCGGTGACCCTCAGCTTTTTGGTACGGTATCTACGCGAAAAGATGGCCGACAAACCTGCCAAGAAGCTTTCGTAGCGAACCGCGTGGCTATTTGGATGACGGACGATTGCGCTATCTGCGTATCGCCGTCGTCAGCAGACATGTCTGTCCTGTGTCCCTTGAGTTTGGTTTTGACCTACTTGGCAGTTTCAATGGAGTTGCCCGGTTAGGAAACGGTACAGAATACCGTTCTTTCACATCCAATCATTTGTGCTTCTCATGTCATGTGTTCTAAGGACACCGAAGGACGAATTGTATGTAGTCGTTTTATCGCGAGGCGAATAGTACTGACGTATAAAGCCTGTCAGCATGCGAGCAACGCTCTGGTTATTCATGCCAGAGCTGAGAAAAACCTTTTGATTCAGAATGAGGTACTTATGACTAGATTTCTCTGGGCCTTGTTAACATTATCATTAAGTGTGCGGAACGCATCGCGTCTCATCAATTTTGTCGTTGGGAGTCCGTTTACTTTCTGTTGGATAATCTGCAGGATGGTTCACAAAGCCCTGTTACGACTGCGGGTTAGTTTCATTTGACCAATCAGTAATGGCTAAAGGAGAAAAAACGTGACGGCCAAGAAACGCAGGGCTGATCAAACCAACTGCTCAGTCAGGTCACATAGTAGTAGTGGGGTCAGTGAGACTTCACTCAGGGTTTCTGGCGATCTTGAAATAATGGATTCCTGGTATTTATGGTGTTGGGTTTCGCTCAACCCCACGGATGAAAGCGCTTTACTGAACTCGATCCAACTAAACAGTCGCCTTTGTGCTGTATAGTTGTTTGGTTCAGTTAAGAACAGTACAGGTCGATGCGGTAAAGGGTGTTCTGTTACATCAACATGCGGCCCGACAGACTGCATTTTTGAAGCTGTGAGAATCGGGTCTTGTCGAGATCTGTTACGACTGCTTCGGTCAGCAAGGAGGGAAGTTCGGAATATTTCCGGGACGTTCGCTTACGAACGCTGAGTACGCCTAAGATGTTACTCTTCTTCGGCCCTTTGGAAATGCAAACTATTTTCAATAACCTAGACAGTTCTGCTTCGCAGATTGCGCTTCGCTCCTGTGAAGTGTGAATTGCTGCCGCAAGGCTAAGTAGGATCAAACTCAAAGCTCTTGCTTGTAGATGAACTGGTCAATGTAGTGGATAAGGTCGTGTGTCACGCAGTCAGTGACGGTCTCGCGTCAGATCTGTCGCCTTCACCACCATGCCGGACAAACAATCATTTAATGTCACTGAACTGATCGGGTCGGCGCCTCCGACGCGGGATCATTCTGCTTATCACTGGTGGGCAAGGCTGTAGCAACTGGAATCACTGCTCTTCGATATACACTTTAACCGAAAAACGGAACTGAACAACTTCCTTTCCCAGCGGAACCTATCTCCCTCCACAGATTTAAATCGGCCGCGATTACTCAAAAACCCGAGTGGATGGGATGTCGTGGGGAGACTACCCGAGGCGAACGGTCCGCGAACAGCCGCTTGTATGACATCACCAACAGCTTGTTTCTGTCCCGAAAAGGCGTTTCTGACTCAATTTCCATCTCCACTGGCGAACAGTGGACTCCACACACTTACAGAACAGTCCTGTGATTGATACCGTTAGGCAGATGTGTCCGTAGTTATTCCCGACACCCTACCCATATTTTCATTCTCGAGAGCATTATCTGTTTCGTCTCTTCTGCCTGACTTAACAACCAAGACAGTCGTGCTCCGTTTCTCCAACGGTACATCGAACTGGACGGTAATGAATGGGGTGTTGTGGCAGGATCGTCTGTAGTGGCCGGTGATGAACCCTGTAGCTCAGTGGCGCGCGAATTTACTGACCGAAAGGTGTGTGGTTCGAACCCCAACCTCGGCATGTTGGCTGCTTCTGTGTAGGCATGGGTAACGTGGTGGTACCTGAACCATCGTGCTTCCTTCGGATGGCACGCCAGCTAGACAACGAAAGCGTGGTACAGTTAAGCGCTTTTCACATCATGAAGTCTACAATATAGCCCTTTGGAAATAGTCTGATTACTTCCACATCTCATCCTTCGCTGATAATTCATGTTTTCTATGGTCAGTTGTAGATATTCATCAGAGTTACCGCAATGGTAGGTAGGGGATAGCTCTTTGTGCATAAGAGAGAGTGGTCTATCCGGTCACGGTGCTGTGCTGCTGTTGAGATCTCGTACCAGTTATCGTGCTTCAGTGGGATTGCATTACTTGTGGACGCGTGAGTGTATAAGGAGCTCGCCAAAAGCTTTCTTACAATCGGTGGTACCCCAGATGATGTTTACTATCTCTGTTTTTGTTTAATTTTATGGCTGACGAGGTAATGAGGCGAAATCTGGAAGGTCTCCGAAACCCGGTGTTCAGACCTCCGAGCGAGAGCCTTGTCGAGCTGGAATATGCAGGTGATACCATTTTCATTTTCGAAGAATTACACGAAACGCAAACATTGCTAGAAAAGCTGACCAAGGTCATCCAGTCCTTCAGCATGCAGTTCGCGCCTACAAAATACAACGTCATGCTGGGGGACCTACAATCTTCGGAAATGCCTCCAATGTTTCAAGGAGTGTCACTGGAAGTTGTAAAACATTATATGTATGTCGGAGGTTTCATTAGCTCTGACCATAGTGTGACATACAAAGTCAAGAAGCAAATATCAAAAATCAGAATAGCTTCCTCCATTTTGTGCTACTGGTGGCATCAAAACGACATCTCACCGAGTCCCAGAGGGTCTCCACTGGCTGTTGCTGCTAGGTGGTTGGCCACAGAGTCAATGGCTGTCGAAACGGGCAGCCGAAAAATTTGTAATGATCAAATCGTTCTCCGTAGTTGCGGCTTTTCTACTGCGACTCCCACTTGCGATGTAACTTCTGGGCTGGCTTGGATTATGGTGTCTGCGACCACGTGATCCCTGGCGACTTTTCGTGTGGCTTTTCGTGTTAGGTCTTATCCTGTGTGTTCTATAGAAAGTCGTGTTCTATCCGTGAGGGGTGACGTCATTGTGTTCGCAGTCGTCGGTCGGTTTTTGGCGGTACGGCCGCTTCTGTTTGCCTTCCACATGGTTTAGTATGTGCTTCACGCCTGCAAAATGTAAAGCTCTGCTACAAGACTGGGTGGAATGAAACCATGGTTCAGCGACTAGGTCGCGAATTTACTGACCGGAAGGTCCGTGGTTCGAGCCCGACCTCTGCTCCTGTCTAGGTTTGGGCAACCTGATAATATCCCAGCCCTCGCGCTTCCTTCAGGTGGGATGGCAGCTAGGCATCGAAAGGGTGTTACAGCTGGAAGATTATTACATTATTATTTAAAACCTCTTGCTTGCAGACGAGCCAATCGACGCGGTTGATAAATTCGTTTACGTGGGAAGTTGTGTAAGTTCCAGCGGACTGGCTGTAGACGAGGTTACTTCTCGAATCGGGAAGGCCAGGGTAGCTTCCGCCAACCTCCGGCACCTATGGCGCCGAAGTGACGTCAGGTTCTCTTTAAAAAATGTTCATCAAGGGCAGAGTAGTACCGTTCCGCAGTGCGATCCATTCCATATGGGTCTGACACGTGGTCTCTAAGCGAAGAGGACGTACGATAGCTCATAATCATCATCAGCTGTAAAAACCTCGTACTTGCCGTACACTGGTTTTAGCTGCCACAGTTTCGTTCACTGATGATTTGGGGCGACATCCTTCTTGTCATTCCACCAATGTGGCTTACTCCACAGGGGCTAGTAGACTTATAAAACGTCTAAGGTTGGCTTGAAGATTCTTGAAGCTGGTGCGCAGTTGACAGGGAGAAGTGTGCGCTCAAATACCACGGTGATTTTCCCCCGTGGGGATCCATTCGATACGTTACCCTTAACTGGTGGGCGGATATACCATGACTTGCGCGGTACATGCGTATTCAACTGCTTTTGCGTAGTTCGTCTCATTTCTTTGCAAACACCCGTCCGGATAGATACCTCCATAAAATGCTAAGGATGAAGTCAAGTTCAGTATATAGGTGTTTGACATGCAAACCATTGTTACTCCATCATGTTGACAGCTCCCAAGTTACTTCTTAACTTCAAAGGTACCAAACTGGTGAAATGTACTCACTAGCCGCCTGTGGAGCTCCAACAATCCCTTACATGTGAACTTCATAGCAGAGTGAGCCCAGTTAACCTGTATAATGGCCACGGAGATGTAATCAAAAGTTTGAAGACGCCCAGGGTCCTCCCACCGGAGTAAGCAAGTCTCACAGTTCTTACAGTTGCCTTGTCATCACTACGGTATGCTTCAGTGGAACCCGTTTCTGAAGCCGTAGATGATGCACTTTAGTAAACACTGCCAGTGCCTCCATTATTCGTACATTGAAGTCATCTGTTGTAGTACAGTCACGGCTAGTGCTGCTGCCAAGATACGCGAGCCGATCAAAAAGCTCAGCTCCGAAGCTTCAGGGAAACAGGAAAGTGGACAGTTATGAGGTAAGACTTTGCAGGTGCAGAAAGCCTGCCGAAACATGGAACTATCTTCGATATTCCTTTTAAAATACTTTGCGCGGATAAATAATAATCAAACAACTAAACACTGTCCGCACGATCCAAGTCCACTAATATCCCCCAGACGTGGTTTTGATGCCTAGATTCCCGGTTCTTTGGAATGTGCACTCCATGATAACATCGATGGTAAACTTGAACTTAGACGGAGACGGGCAATCCGAAGGAGCTCCAATGGTTGTGATGATGTTTATAGACAGTTTATCGGGCATCCTAACTTGATAGGACTTATGGTAATACAAAACACGAAGATTTTATACAAACTTCAAGAGCGTCTCTCGCTGGTCAAGGATATATAGATGAGCTTATCTGCACTCAGTCGAAGGGCCCTTTAAAGTCTAGGAAAACCGTAATTGTTGGTCAGCTGTGCGTGCGATATTGTTCAAGCGCTTGATGTAATGTAAAAATATGATAGATGTACTAGAAACCCTGCTTGATATTCTAAGAATTGCGTTCTGCGTTCCGAAGATAGGCGTCGTAATGTAAGGGAAGCCTGTAGCTGTGTTACAACAGGCCCGGGACTTATTCCATGTGGTTGTGAACAGTCGTTTCAGATACTTAGTTTGAATACGATTGGCCCCAATTTTACGGAACGTGTTCTCGTTCCTAAGCATGTATGAACAACAACAATCAAATCGAATCACAAACACTCCTTCCCATTGTTGAGAAGCTCATCTGGTGCAGCATTCTGAGGGCGCTTCAAGGCAGAAAGGCATATTAGTACTTCATAAACTGAGGGTGTATCTAAATGCACACACCACGGCTAAAGACGAACTGGTCGAATGAAATACAGGCACATAGGCGGCCAAATAAACTTGTTGAGAATAATCGGCACCGAGATCTACATGTTGGTCTTTATTATATAGCAGTTTCCTAATATTCACTTACTGAAGGCCTGTTAGGTCCCGTTTTGTGATCTAGCTGTAACAGCTTTCGTGCATTCCCAACCTCACTGGCCTCTTCCTTTTTTGAACCATGTGGTTCCACCACGCTCCTATCCAGACACAGGCTAAGTTTGAGCTCTCGTCTAATCGATCGTCTAGCGGATGTATACCCCGAACCCGATGGGATAGAACGCTTCCCATCAAGCATTGATAGTGACCGTTCTGGGATCCACTGCCTTCCGTGTATGCGCTAGGAATCACCACAGACAGAGTTTTGCCTCGTCTAAATTACTGTCAGTATCCTCCGAGGATGCCACTTATAAGGCATTGTATAGTAGGCTATGGTATAGTTCCCTAATTTGCGGCTGTCAGCTTTTCTGTTGCTAAATAGGTGCTGGTTTCTGAGGTTTGCCAGGAAAATCCAATGAAAATCTGCATCGAACGATGGCTTGATCTGAATCCATCAGTATATCCCCAAACGATCGGTATTCGAGGGACGAGCCACGCCATCGGTAGCTGATGGTTGTGGTCAATTTGATTCGCAGGCTTCTTAACGACAGGAGGGACGCCAGATGGCCCAACGGCGCCAGAAGCACAAAGTTGCAAGAAACGTTGACCATTATGCTTGCTTTCACACTAAACGTACCACCTAGGTATCCTTATGATGAAGTGGGACATCCTACCTGTGCATTAAAATTGTATAAGTTGACCATATCCGAGCTCTCCGTGGTGGTCCGTTCTCGATAAAAGTATCTCGATGATTCGGAGCTACGGTTCTTGCAAGCATAAATGTACACGACAAACAAAGAGCGTTCAGTATTTCGACCATTGCGAGTTTTTATCGAAGTAGAAACCTGAGCAGCACGGATGCGTTGTTTGAAGGCATCCAGTCGAACAATGAAGCCTCGGCTTGGGAGCTTAAGGTAATACCAACACCGGTAGGACCTGCTGTAGTAGCAGCTTCAGAATCACTCGAATTTCGTGGTCTGTGGTGTCTAGATAGAGAGGGTACCGTAAGCACAGCAACTGTTTGGATCCTGCATTTTAATTTCAGATGTCAACTGACAGTCCCTAGAGTTTGCGCAAGAGCAACTGTTGGCCGATCTGCTTGAGAGTTCTTATGTTAACGACTCCAATACAAACAGGAGAATGATGCCTAAATGGCGGACTTGGATTGTGAGATATGAATAGTGGCGTGAGATGTGTCAACTCCATGGGTTCCTGACTGACTTGCGTATAGCCGAGATGTACATAAGAATGATTGTTAACTGGGTCAGTTCGTGAGTTAAGCCATAATGAAGAAAGATGAGAGGCGTCAGCAGTCACAGGTTTTCGCTTATTCGCCCTGCTTTATGCAGCAAATAAGACACTCCTGCTGATGTCACCATCCCGCGGCCGATGTGATATGTAGGTGGTTCTATCTGTAAAGTATTCTCCGCATAGTTGTGTCGCAACAAAGCACCAGTATTCGCCATTTATGTATCACTGTCGACGAAGTGGTCCTTCCCAGTAATCGGCTGGCGATCGCTGGACGGGATTGAAGGGAGAGTGCGCAGAACCCAGTCGTCAGAAGAATAGTATTCTACTCTTGTTTGGCAACTCAATCCACTTTCGTCATCTGGGTGTTACCAACGCGTTACACTCTGTATTCACGTGTACAAATGAACGCGCATCTTGAGTGTAAACTACGGAGGTCATACCTGAATTCTGGTTGTACCTGTTGGATAATTGTGAGACGTTTTCCCCCAATTTCCTGCTATAACTTGGAACATTGGGTGCGTCGAAGGTTGATGTTGAGCTTCGACTTATATGTAAATGTTTGGCGATAACTCGGACTTAGCAGGCTACTTTTGTGGTATTCAAATGGTCACCGTGCTTCGAGGGTACGTTTCTTTTGCAGATGTCTTTACTACCTTCAAACCGCAATGTCCCGCTTCGACACTGTGTTGGGAGTAGGCTGCAGAAGGCAAGAACATTTCGTGTGTATGGGTTTGCATTGATTATGGGGTCGAAAGTATATTAGATTTTTTAGCCGCTGGCTGAAAACGGCCTTGCTTATGCCTGATTACTCCTGTCCTGTAGTTTGGAAACGTGGCCACCTAACAAAGACTGTGCGTATTAGTTTTCGGTTTTCTGTCATTACTATAATCACCAGGTGGTTGTTATCCTGTTCATTGATACGTACGCAAACTTATAATTCGGAATGGGCCGATATCCGATGGTCACTGACATGATCATGATTCTCGAAAGCTTTGTTCGTACCGAAACGTAATTAGCAGATGTCCTTTTTACGACTCTAGCTTTCCGCTATGGCAACATGCCGCAGCCAACGACGAGGCTATTCGTCAGTTGATTGATCCTCTTGAAATCGCCACTTTCCGTTTTTACTCCAGTATGGTTCAAAGTAACTGCTTGCTTACGCTTACATGCACATAAGTTAGACTTGTACTCGACGGCTACCGCTTACTTGATGGACGTGCATCAAACTGAGATCGACTCACATGTCAGCACAGCCGTGTCATGGTTAGTTCCCCGGGATTTGCAAGGATACTTTGGTGAGTGTTGTCCATTCAGCTTACATGTGGAAATCAAAAGTTCGGAGGCATTACCGAGTCACCCACCATCGACAATAGCATGTAGAAGTAGACCAGAACGGCGAGTTTTCCGGTTTACAGCTTGAGCATTTGCACCATCTGGAGCCCCGAAATTAAAGTGTTCGCAAAATGTCCACCAGTGATATCAACTGGCAAACCCAGCCTTGTTTCCACGCCCACACGTGAGTGACAAAACAAAAAAATATCACGTTTCTTATTTGTTTCTGACTTTTTCAACACCGGCGAATTCTTCCCAGACCATTTATCCAGGTTGTATTACACCCATCCTTTCCCGTTTGTTTTCCAGACGTCAGTGGGAATACCTTCTACCGAGGTGGTCGGTGACCTACCGATCAAGGATAATACGGATGCCGGTCAAAATGGACTAAACCGACCACCTATCACACCAGATGGGAAGATTTGGCCAGCTGACGTTCGAATTCACTCAGAAGGCTACTTCTGTGTTAAAGTTAGTCTCAGTCTGTTTTTGAACACGTCGCATCTGAATCAATACATCATAGTTCCCGCTGTTCCGCTCTTACTTTCACTGTCACTCGTCAGCATCAGCTGATGAGAACGGGATCAGTGCGCATATTCACCTACTCATCAGACTCACACGGCGATGATACTCAGCAAACAATAAAATCACTGGGTTTCTAGTGTTGCTAGTCTAACTCAGGCCCGGGAAACCAAAACGAATTTCTCGTTCCGTCTCAAAAGCAAAACGTACCAGCTAAAAGTTACCATCATGGGTCACACGATAAATTATGTGCTTGTTCGGGGCTACCTGAGGACTTGAAAGTGGGGAGCACGATAGCTCTGCATTAGTGTCAGTATCTAGGGATGACGTGTTCGTCATAGACGTATTTTCCTTGAACGTTAATTGCAGCATGCTATGTAAATTCTTCTTTTGGCGAGTACTTGTGAATGACATGCTGCAAGGCATATTCTTTTTTTCTCTCATCCTGCAATGTATTTAGAACGGGAATCCAGGTGGAAACACGAAGGAAATATTACACACAGGCAGATAGCAGACCATATTTTTTGACGGGACAAACTACTCGGGTGGTTGCTGAAAACTCTTCGACAGCCTAAAACCGGTTCCTTCGTTCTTGGGGCTCATCAGATGGACGCAAACTCCGAGTTTCCATCAACCTAAATTTCACGAAATTTGACAAATACACCCATTTGCATATCAATTTGGTTTTGACGGAAGGCTCAAATGAATCCCAGCTGAACCGATCGTTTACGATATTTAAGTAGAATATACGGCTGATATAAACTCTGGGACTGAACCTACCTGATGAGCAACAAGCAGGGCGAAACCGGTCGTGGGCTATTAAGAGGCTTTCAGCAACCTTGTGAGTAGTTTCCTTTATGAAAATACACTGCGATATGTTGAGCATCGTATCAGCTGAAACGTGAGGCGACCTGATTCAGCACATTCAATTGAAGAAGGACATCATAAACGAGGGAATCAGCGGGGATTCAGTTTAGTCTCCCGTTAAACTCAACTTTACTGCACAAATTAATGTTTTTCGTCAGTGTGTCTTGTTATATAATTAGCCAGGCAACTTGTATCTCACGTACTGGGCGAAGCAGCCTGCAATCTTCGGGAGGCCGGAGTAAAAAGGTGATGCGTTCTTACACAGTAGATGGTAATTATGGACCCATGCGATTAGCTTATTTGATTAATTATTTAGCTTCGCTTTATTTTTATTGGTATGAGGAAGCTGAGGTAGGATAACCTGCCTGTAAAATCTGATAAACATGCGAAATTTATCGCGGTTTTCTTTAAGAATCGAAAAGTCCAAGATTCTTGTGAAGAAGCCCATTCCTTGCGATTTGTTCCGTCAACTTTCAGTCCCCCCGAAAATCCGTACTGTCGAAAACATGGTCCCGTTATCTTTTCCCCTGTCTTCTGTTAGCCTTCGTAAATAATTGCTTTGGCTACCCACGTTTTAGTTTCTCATATAAGTTCGTGGACAAGTGTTGTTTCCGTTGTTGCCATGGCGATCGGGCCCGTGCCATTTGTTCAGGCCTGCCCAACCTAGCTTGCGCCATTGAACTACCACATAAAGGTACACTGATAATCTACGCTTTACTGGTTTGACAGTTTTGACAGGAGTCCCTTAGTGCACTTCTCAGGCTATTGAGCAATAAACCCCACATGACCTGTTGATCCCCAGAAAATGAACTCTCACTTCAAGTGTCGCGGTTGGTGACCGATTGCCCTTGTGAATACAAATGAACGATCTGCCTGGTTGACATTTATTGGGAGAAAGGATCATTCTTATCTTTCCCTACTGCACATCCCGTTTATTGTTTATTTTCCAGTTCGACCGAGAACGTGTTCAGTCACTTGTTCGACAGCACTGCGTTCAGCAAAGTGATGGAAATCTTCTGGGTGTTTGGATATTGACTCGGTAAGAAAATCTGCCTATTTTTGGGGCAAAAACGGGTTCTTCGCAGGTTGACTCCTATCTTCCGCTTTGTTTCATTTTTATCAGCTTCAGGCGTTGCTCGTTGGCTAAGGTGCGAACCTGCAACCCAACACCTGTTTCTCCACTGCTCCTATCTATGTTTGGGCAACCTGACAGTATCTCGGCCGTCGTGCTTCCTTCGGTTAGCATTGCACCGAGGCACCGACAGTGTGTTACTGCTAGATGACTGTATTTTGTTGATTCGTTTACAGTTCCCACTTGGTTGTCACATCCAGAAATGCTTCAAAAACGTTATATTTAACGTCAAAAAACAAGCGAAAGGAAAAATACTTTGCTGTATGAATTCAGTAAAGTTTTTGTTGTGATAAGATGCAGACTGCGGCACGAAATGACATCATTATATGTCCCTCTTTCCTCTTAAACCAGTCAATTAAGTTGATTGATGCATGCAGTTTCTTTTCGAATGGAACATTATTTTCGGAATCCGAGGAGAGATTGATGGCAATGGTTTACAGGCGTTTATCAGAGTATCGTTGAGCCTCTGACGCCCTTTCGGCGCCTAACTGTAATGCCACTCGAAGTTTGTACGAAGACTGAAATACTATCAAGTTATCCGAGTCTAGATAGAAACAACCAAGATGCCGGTGTTGGGTTCGAACCACGGACCTTCTGGTCAGTAAGTTCACGCCTTGACCGCTGAGCCGTCTCATAGTCCTTGGTCATGGTGGTGGCTGCGATACATTATTAAAGGTTGTGCAATGGGGACTTTCCTTTTTCATGGTGTCAATCAGCGATTTTGCATACGGATCGTGATTTCCATAGAACAACAACACAATCGCTCGCCTCCTTCCACATGTTCGCCACGTGTGACTAGTTATATACTGTAAAGTGTACGGAGAAAAGAAGTGTCAGTTTACTCCGTTCAGACCCGCCCATGTATTTTTGCATCGCTCGTAACGCGCACATCTAGAAACGCTAAAACAATTATTCTGCAAACGTGCTTGCAATGGTAACTCCTTGATTTCATCATAGGGCTAGAGAATGCGTTAGTCGGAAAGTTCTGTGGTATGACACTCTGTCTCTTCTTACATCGACGATTGATGGAAATTGGGACCGATTACACGTAAGCCTGTCATCACACACTTCTGGTCGCTTGGTCCGGGCTCGTTTATTGAGACCCTATTGGTATTCCTTGGTGTCTCATAAGCCTTAGATCGAATGCCGAAAGACAACCCGACTGCCAAACTCACTATCAGCTGCAGAAACCGCGTAATTGCTGTACAGTTTCGTTCATCGATGATTTGGAGAGGTGGGGTTGGTAGCTGCGCATTCGAGTAGGCAGTTTATATAATTGACGCGTAAATACAGGGTTGTTGGCGGACTTTTCATTGGGGAGGGAACCATGCATTGAAGGCAATAGCTTGGATGCACGAGGGCCATTGGGGACGCAACTGGGTCATGTCTGACTGTCTCCAACCCTTCATGTGTACTGCCCCGCGGTCCCCATCCAGGGAGATGGCAATGACCAAAGCAACTAAGTTTCCTAGTAATGGCTTCCCTACTTCGTTGCCAAGTCATTGTTTGACCTCCCCTGGCTCGTCTCCACCCTTCGCGTGGTTGTGCGAAAAGAGCCCTTCGAAGAAATGGGTCGACTGGCATACGGAGTACGTGGCCAAGTAAGCGCAACCTATGGAGTGTGGTCGGTTCATCTATTGTGGGTGAGTTATTTCTTCCGAAAACTATTCGACGTACTTCAGCATTATTGATCCGGTGTCCCTACCAGACTCGGGCAATGCTCCGAGGACATCGGTGGTCGAACAAAGAAAGTCTTTTGTTGTCCTCGGTGCGCAGCGGCCAGGTTTCTGACCCGTATAATAATATGAAGCGCACTGCAGCATTGTAAACTCGACCCTTGACGGATAGGTTGATGTCACGTCCACCACACACCACAGGTGATGCAGAGTCACGAAAGCTGCTCTAGTCTTCCCAATCCGGATGGAAATATTATCTCTCGTGAGACCACCGGGACTGCTACAGCTACCCAGGTAGACAAATTTGTCTACCTCAATCAGCTAATCCGCAAGCATGAGGCTAGAGTTCGAGCCCACCCAGTCTTGCAGCATCACTTTACACTTTGCAGGTTTGAGGTGCATGCCAAACCGTGGGGCGGAATTATTTAGATTATTTAATATTGTTTGCATTACGACGGCGTCAGTTCCAAGAAGATTTATGTCGTCTACGTACTCGATACCTGTGAGCGAACGCCCTGGGAACATTTCGATCCTACTGGCATTAGAGTCTGGTAGTGAGTCTTCCATAATCGTATCATTTACGAATTTGGAGAGGAAAGATGGAAGAGGACAGCCTCGCCTGACACCACTTGATGTGTGAACTCAGGCGAGAGACCTTCACGCGTCCGTGAGAGTTGGCGCACCGTGCCTTAAGGAGGGTCAAGAATTTATGGGGGACACGTTTGCTTCACAGACACTGCCATTGTGCCTGACGGTCCACAGAGTCAAAGGCAGCTTTCAATTCAAGCAAGACAAGCAGCGTATGTCACTGGAAGCAGTATCGCTGTTCAAGAATACTGCCAAACTGACTGTACTCTGACTCGGGAAACTACATCGGATCTTCCCGACGAACCGCTGGAATCTGGTAAGCCCTGAGAGTGCTTTTTCCGATCCACAGTATCAACGTGGGTGTTCCCCAGGATCTCAGACTCAATCATCTGCTGTTTCCGATTGGATTAACTACTCTCTTGCACGTCTTTAACACATTCCTCTCAAACATCTGGCTCGTCTCGGCTGAGTACACTGAACGCTGATCTTACATATGTTAATGTTTGTATGTCCTTTTATGCAGCCATATCTAATCTCACCAAGTTCACTGCCAGCTTCTTGTTCCCTCTTGATTCTAATCCAAGTCCTCATTCATCCAACTGCTCGCTGTTTGGTCTACCTTTTTGAACAATCTAAACTGGTGCTCGTACATGAAATTACCTGAGCATCCAAAAACCCTAGTTTCGCTTTTGTCACCATTTCTACCTTTCCCAGTCTGTTGTATTGCACATGTCCCCCGGGGTCATATCTTTCACTTCTCCTTAGCATTCAACAAAAGATCGCGCGCCTCGTTATCTCTCTGTCTTTGACCGATGGTCTGCTAAACTCTAACCTTCGGGGTTTGCCCCCTAGCTGTTTTCGTCCCTACCATCGCGGTCATTGCTCAATTGAACTCACATCCCCCGTCCTACTCTTATCGTCTTCCAGTCGCCAGACCCGCCTATTATTTTGAACTCATCCATATTAAGTTTCAATCCCCGGTTATCGAACACAACTGTTTTCTTCCTCATTCTCCTCGGGACTACTCGCCTTTGGAATTGTCCTTCAATTTCTGTTTCTAAATTCTTACAATCTCCAAGTTTTCATGTCTCAATTTCACGTTCATCTATCCGAGTCTTTAAAGCGATTTACACTTATTATGCTTTGTTCTTACGTATCGGATTAGTTTTTCATGTTTTACTGTTTTTTTCATGAGTTTAGCCAAGGGGGTCTCTGAGCATGACTCACCTCTTCTGTAGCCCACGTTTTTGAGGGATAGAGAAATCCGTCCGTGACCAGCATTAGTTGCTACATAGGTTAAGACATATGGACTATGACACTTACCGAAACCACTGAACGATCGCCTTGTCAACTAATGGGGATCACATTTTTGGGAGGCAGTAGTGTCAGAACGGTGTATCGCATTGCCACCAGATTTGGAGCTAAGCGGGTTGGTATCCAGATTAGAACTTCATCATGACTTCCACATTGGTGAAACCGAAGCGAATAAATTTTACGCTTTTTTGATAGTAAAACCCCGGCCATTTACCTCCATCCATTTTCTAGTTTCAACATGCACACATGTACAGTCCTCAAAGCAACAGTGTTCTCTTTGTGTTAACGTAGCATACTACCCATAAGGTTGCTGAAAACCCTTGGACAACCCACGATGGGTCTCGTCCTTCTTGAGGACGAGACGTAGGCTCATGTAGGCTCAGTCACCGAGTTTTCGTCAACGTTACGTTCTACTTGAACCCAAATTGGACTGATTTCGACAAATGCACTCATTTGCATACCAACCTCAAATATCGTTCTAACTGAACTATGAGGCGGCCTTATGCAGCACATTCAGTTGAAGAACGTCATAAACGAGAGATTCATGTGGGGTTTAGGAGAGTCTCCCGTGGAAACCAAATTGGTTTGCAAATTTGTTGAGTGTTCTGTTTCCTTTGATGGGTTAAAGTTAGCTGTCACGCTTGACTCTAGCGGTGCCATGAATCAGGTTAACCGTTCAAAATATATTGGGTGACGGGGTTGGGTAGACTAACGATGAGCTGTGGAGCCAACTTTTCGATACTGCTGGATCATGACCGTTCACGCAATCGGACGAAAGATGAGGTGGACGTCCAAGTCGTTTCTAAACTTTGACAATTGCTTGTACGCTACATGGAGTAAGCGGAAATTAATAGCACAATGCGACCAATCATTTTACTACATCCGGTCTTCGTCAACGGTAGTGGATTTCCACCCTGAGGGATAGCAAATTTCTCATTATGTGCTTTTTCCTGAATGAATTTCAGTTGTGCTTCTTTTATCCGACAGGATCGATCACTGGGATAACGACCAGGAGTGTACGGTCTGTTTGACAGATCAAGTCCTCATGCTGATTAGTCTGAATTTCATCACGGAGAAGATTATCTGGGTACAGCGCATCCCCCTGAGCAATATTCACACGATCCGCTTGGGGAATCTCATGTCACCGCAGTGGTCTGTTTTGCCGTGAGTATTATTCCATTGCATTGGCTATCGTTTTCAGCTTGCGTAAGTGGCTCATACTTTATTCGCCTCATCACTTTCCTGATTTTTGATTGGTTGCACTGCTCGGTCGCGACACCCTTCTAGGATGCTGGGGACAGCACAGTTGATACTAACCACAAGCTAATTGGTTCTGACTGACCCGAAACTGTAGACCAATCGTGGAATCGGATACGAAATTTATCGTAGTTACGGTGCAGATTTGCATTTACTGTGAAAAGCACATGAAATATAACCTCACCGTTGGTTTCGTCATGCTGACAGGTATCGGTATTTTTGAATACGTTCTGGCCCGGAATGGCAAACAAATATCTACGATAGCCCGCACCAAACAACGCTATCATTTTGGCTAAAATTGAATCGCTATTGCTTTCGATGGTGATACCCTCCTGGACGGCTGGTGTGATGCCATCCAGATGCTTGCCCTTACATTAGACAATAGGTGATATTACTTAGTGTTGAGTTACGGTGACTCAGCAGATGGCCCCTGTTTTCGTTTGACTTTCCCATGTGAATGGAGGCCTTTTAATCGAAACAGGTAGTTACACACAAGTCGTTAAAATTCAGATTATTGATGGAAGGATTGGTATTCAAGCCACATCTAGACAATCTAGACTAGTTCATCCTCAGTCTCAGTTGGTACGATATTCTAGATATCGCGATACATGTATAGTCGTAATACACTACTCATAAGGTTGCTGAAAGTTCTTCGGCATCATACATGAGAGATTCAGCTAGGTTCCAGTTGAGTCTCCCGCAAAACCAAATTTGCTTGCAAATGAGTGTAGTTCGCTAATTGCGTGCGATTTTGTTTCAAGTTGACGGAAAGTCGGGTACTGCACCTACCTGATGAGCCCCAAGAAGGACAAAACCGGTCGTGGGCTGTCGAAGAATTTTCAGCAACCTTATGAGTAGTTTATTACGGCTAGTTCATCCTCAGTTATGTGCACAGAAACCACCCATATTTTGTCTCCTATCTATTAGTACCATCTTACATTAGGTATATAGAGCAATTTTTGTTGTTGTCTAGACGTAACATACTACTCATAAGGTTGTTGAAAACTCTTCAACCATCATAAACTAGAGATTCAGCTTGATTCACTTGAGTTTTCTGTCAAAACCAAATTCATGTGCAAGTGAGAGTATTTCCCGAAACAATTTTTACCTACCATTTTAACCTTTCCGTTCATGAGCCAACAGACACGTTTCTTATGCGTTTACAATGAACTATCTGCTTCACGCATATCTGTATCACCCCAATAACTTGATTCACGTAAGTTTAGTGGGAACCAGCATCAGAAATGTGTAGTCTGGTCACGTAGATTGCGTTCACTCACAGTGACCGAGTGCATGTCCCCTCAATTCGGAGCTGTATCAGGTACCTGACCCCAGGTCCTTCCGGGAACTTCCGTAACCAGGTTAGCGTTGGGCAGGTTGGTGTCGGAGGTTTACGACGATTCATGAAATTAATCATGAATGCAGATTCTCACACACGGCGATCGTGGAGATCAGGTCCGGTTACTATTATACTTTTCTAACAATAGTTTATGTGGAGTTTAGGGGCATTTTCGGAGGTACTCATCCGTCATTTGTCTTGTCAATTGGATTCTCATTTGTGCAGATGTTCCTACTCACTGTAACAGTCTGGAGTATAGAAGTAGAAATCTACATTTTAATACACGTTATTTTTTGGCTTATTTCACAGACATCGTAAATTTGGCGCAGTTCAACTTATTTGGGGTCCACTGGCAAACGCTAGTTGGAAAGAACGTTGGAATCCGTTGTCCAGAGAGATTCCAGCAGCAACCTTGCACCATCATCCATGTTTTTACGCGCATGAGTTTCTGAAGGATAAGGATATGTACGATTGCGATACGCTGGTCACTCGTCTGACTGTGATGCTTGAGCCCGTGGCGGTGCAGGTACGTGTTTTATTTGAAGTTGCCTTCGGTTAGTTGGTTCAGACCAATTTTGGGTCATATTCCAAAAGAACTGCGCGTCTGACTTTTGGAATGGCAAATGTGGATTCTTTTCTCAGGGTTACAACAGACAAAGTGTGCAAGTTACTGTACACGGTACTGTTGTCACCTGGCGGATTTGGATGCACTGGGTCTGTGAATATCAGAATTAAGACATTTCGGTCCGCAATTTCCCACTCTAGACATTGAATTGACGATGTGGAGTGTCATCCTCATTGGACGCTCCTTCCGATATCCAGTGAAGTCCGTCCGTAAATACAACTCTTTTGAAATGACCATGGTGGGTTTTTCCCTCACATTCGTCTTGCAAATGAGCGCTGACATTTCTGGTAGCAACAGGGAGAGTAGTGTTTAGCATACCTGAGCCCACATCGCCTCTCCGCTGATCATCCACTCTGTTTCTTCTCTTACATTCATGAATGACTGTAGACTGTAAATCTGGTTGGTTTTGCGCACAGAGGCGTGACTGGTCGCACCATCTATCACCAGTGTGGTGGACGGCTTCCGACCGGTGCCGTCAGTACGCGCTATGGAACAATCCACTGTATTCGGGACATGACTCGCTGAGATAAACTTTTGAGAATAGCTGGTCAATAGCTCCCGTGCCTACACAAGGTCTTTGTAATATGTACTTATTGCAGTCAACGTATTCACCCAAATGCAGGTTGTAGCGCACACTTTCCGGTTCTTTCAATCAGGGAGCTGGACGTTGGTCATCAATCAAATGAACGGACGCCAACTAAGAATGTGCATATGACCAAAGTCCTGATTTCTCACCCATTTTACTACCCATTTGGGCGCTTATCTGGATCGCCTTTTGGATTGAAGCCTGTTTCTGCGTTCAATACATTCAACAGTAAAAGGAAGACAGCCAAGCGCATTATGATGGTATCTAGTTGTGTTTGTTTGAGAGAAAAGTTACATGTGGCGTGTGGATAATGAGGAGAAATCCAGTCTAGATGCCGAATTTCGTAGTGCATGTTTTTACCCGCATAATCCGATCGGTTTTGTGTGAATAGACTGATCAGACTGGTCGGCGAATTGGGATGGTCGGTACCTTCGCACTAGTATGGAAAACAGTTCATCGTACACGAATGGCTGGTCTCCGATAACTATTCACTGGTCGACAGCGGTGAGGTCATTGGACTTCTACGTGTTGCTGACAGTAGATGGGTTGTTTCGAATATCGACTGTTTGTTTAGCGTAGCCTATCCAACGTAACCAGTTGTGCAAGACGCACTCATTTTCGTTGATCTCGACCGGTTTGGGAACTTCAGTGTTCGGTACTTTATCTGACCTTCAATTCCGAAAGGGCTTGTACAAGCATTGTGCACGAAATTGGTCACATGGTATAAAATACCATCGATGTTTTGCGGTGGAGGCAGTACAACAGCTCCGCACAGATTGTGGTAGTTCCCAATACGTTTCTTTAGGCGACCAACGTCTTAGTCAGTTGAGAATTGAGTTCAGTATTGATTGTTCAGTTTGTAGACAGGGTGCTGCTGAGGTAGCACCACACGACTGTCAATTTGGAGGCAGGGTATCTGTTAATATGATCACTTGGAAGGTTGGTAAATACCAAAGTGACGTGCTGCCGAACCAAACGTTGTTATCTGGTGCATTTCCGCCGCCGGATATGCAAATAAAATTCAGCTATCAGCTACATGCAGCATACGGATATCTGCCTCGTAGAGCTTTGTTTTGTTTATGAATCGTTTTCAGTCGAAGAGATGATCTCCCAGGCGGTACTGAATCGGTGCACCATATTCTGAGTCACGAGACGCTTCTGCCACGATCGTAGTCAGATGAAGATTGGACAAAGTGGGGCGAAAACGCAAAATTACCTCAATCCCGTCTCGATTTCAACCTCAGCAGAAATAGGTCCGCAGGTATGCACCTGGGCCTTTGCACCGTGGTGCAATGATGTGGCATTCTCACTTTCCAAAATTGTGCAAGCCAAGTGAGCAAACTTTATCTCCCAATTTCGGTTAACGCAATGTGAACACTGGCAAATAATCCAACACGTCTGACAAAATCTCAGTTATCGCGCTTCAAAGTTTAGTCTCCGTAGGTGGATTGTTAATATCCATCTTCACGGAGGATTCAGGTAACTGGGCAAGATAGTTTTAATCTATGCTAGATGAGTTGTTAAGTAATGTGAAGTCGCCCATCTACATGAGTTTAGATCTGTTGGCTCCCTGCCTGGATGATTTAAAGGTTGGGTCCAGTATCTTACGGATACTGGAGCGTCTTGTTAAAGGCTGTACCGTTCTTGCCTATCAGGAGAGATAGATGCATCATTTTCACGCAACCCGTCCTGACACCTCTCTGGAATTCGATGGTTAAAAGCGGTCGCTCTAATCCGTTGCTTCGTCGCAGTCAACTGTTCTTTCAATGACTGTGGTGCCTTTTTGCGGGATGACCTGTGGTAAGCAGTCGTTGGAAACCTTCGTGATGTGGACTGATCCAACAGCTGCTTCGTACTTGGTGTGATTTATTGGTAGTATTGCAGAGGAGTCAGTCAACATGTGACCCTATATCCCGTCTGTGTACTAGATGATCACACTGCTGATCAGTCACCCGCAACAAGATTGTGTACTGCTCAACTTCTAACTGGTAGTCTCAGGTTTGAATCACCATAGAGACTCATGAAGTGCATGCTACTGGTGACTCACTACAAGACTCAAACAGGTGTGTTGTACTTGTTGGCCTCACCTGCAGGAGAGCATCTCCACAGATTGGCAGCAACTTTGTTCTGCAACGAGGAAACTTCAGGGGAAATCGCACTTGGAGTAGCACCAACTCACGCTCTGTATTGCAATCCCCTTCACCCATTACCTTTGTCTTGAGAACTTAGTTGGGATCCCTTTGTCGGACAGCGGTATAGTCCATTAGATGTCCAGTCCACTTCTTCGATGCCTTTCCCTATATTAAATCATACATAATAGTGGTGGAAAGTTCCGCATTCGCACACATCGTAACTCGACGTGGGTTATCAAGACTCATGGCTCCGATTCCGAACGGCCCGAATAACCGCGAAATACCTTCATTAGCAAACTAATTTGGTTCAACTGAATCTGACTGAATCTCTCGTTTCTGATGTTCTGCTTCAATTGAATATGAGCCACCATCCGCATTTTATAGGTCTGTATTGCATTATCAAGTCGGATGATTTTTTGCATTTTATATAAAAAAATGACAGTCAAAATTAACATTCAACTACACACATCCGCCTAGTTCGGTAGCCATGGTACATCCGATTTCGTTGAACCGAACACTGTTGCCGACTACCGTAGGAGTGAGCGATGAAGAGTGGGTGGTAGGTAGGTGGCTCCCAGTGTCCTTCAGAGAAGTGTCACCGCCTAGAATTATAAGAACTTTGTATGGTTCGCCGCTGCGTGTCTCCGGTTTCGGTTGCTGGGTTGTCTGTTCACTTTCACTGTTACTTAATTTTCAGTGTGTGCACTTTATAGAACTATGGTGTATTGAGTTCTGTTTTACTGTCTGAATGCTCTAGACACTACGGAATGTTAAATCTACCTATACTCCCTGGTTCGGTGTATTGTTTTGATTGGCTAATTACATGATTAGTTTGTATGTTTTGCTTTGATTTCTAGTTTACTGTAGTTCGTTCTAGTGTACGTCATGTGTGTGTTTTCAAATAAACCGCAATAAACTGCAACGGCACTAGAAGTGAGGGTCTGTAACCATTGTTGTACAGACAAAACTTTTTGCTAGCCAGCACTAGCTAGTCGTATGCGTGCGCCGCCGGTATGTCTAATGGGTAGCACAGGTCACAAAGTTATCTTCCGCATTCGCTGTGTTTCGACTTTATTAGTCTCCACCGGGTTCGACAATTGTGCACCATCGATTGATCCTGCTAATGGCCTTCGAACTACCCCGTCTAATCCATTCCCTTGGGTTAACGTCGGGTGTAAGACATTGCTGGATGCAAACCGCATGTACCACTGCCTGTTATGCGTCGAGGTCCATCGACGAAGTGCAATGTAACAGACAAATCCAAAAGCGATACCAATCCACCATGGCGGTGAATAAGCCCAAATCGAAACAACTAATGATCATCTTAATATTCTACACTAGTCACCGAGAGGGACTACTCTCTCGGAGAGAGTTTCTACAGCCTTAATTTGATGTCAAGCACTCCCAGAAGGGACCAAAGTACCCAATGGTATCTTCTTTTTGAGGCTGTCGAAGTAAATTTTTCAGATTACCCATCACACTAATTAAAGGTTCCTATAAAGTTCAAAATCCAATATGTCCTCGTTACATCATCAGCCTTCTTGACACGCAGGTTTGTGTAAACGGATTCACTTTTCTACCCCGTTGATATCTGTCATTCATTCCACAGGATTCAGTACGTCTCATTATGATGGCAGCTGTGCCGAAGCAGATAGATGCGAAAGTCTCTTTCTGAAGTATCGTCGTTCGGGGAGACATCGCAGATGTGGATTTACACCTTTGAGATTGAGTGGTGATATTTGTTTGGATGCTCGCCAGATACCTGTGACCTAAAGATGCAGTGTTGAAATGATTTGTCAGCTCTCATGAGTTCGAATCCGTATGTAGTGCTTCTGGACTTTCAGTTGAGTATTCGGGACAGAGCAAACTAGGTAAAAGGATGTGTCAGTTGGATGAAGGATTGCCTGCAAAGACAGTTGGTCCTATTTCGAGTTTCATTAGGATGTAGCGTAAGTTGCTCTACACGCAGAACGCACCAATACCTGTTTTAATTACGGGGCACTGGCGGGATTTTTTTTGAATTCGCGCGTTAAGTTCGATCGCAATTGGACACTCCTGCTCTTCTGACAAGACCTTATCGATAAGTTCGCGCTAAAAATTGGAAGGATTGGACTCCAGTTCCCCTCTTTTGGAGCCCACCAGTTGTGCAAACCTTCGGCTTTGCCGGAGTTTGAACGCCGATATACAAGATGAGCGTGTTACCACTACTTCAACAGCACAGATCGAATGCGCTTGGATTCGTGTTTGGACAAACTAATCGCAGTATATGTTGCTCAGTCCACATGGCTCAATACTAAGGGCGCGTACTTGCTGGCCAGAAGGTCTGTGGTTCGAATTCATCCCCGACATCTCGACTGTTCCTGTCTAGGCTTGAGCGACCTGGTGGTATCTCAGTCCTTGTGTCTCTTTCGGGTGGCACGGCAGCTAAGCACCGGAAGTGTGTTGCAGCTGAGTGATTATATTTATATTAGTATACGCTGGTGGAGTCATGGTGACACTCACCTCTCATTTCAGATAACCAGGATTCAAACCTGGGCAATGCGCTCTATTGAGGAAAAACCAAATCCAGTGTGTTTTGATGCAGAATAACTATGTGGAAACAAGAATAACTTTTCAAACGAGTGGTGTGAACACACGTTCGCCGTTTCTTAACTATCTGACTTCAGCGATTGATCGAGTTTTTTAGCGCTGGATCGGACGCGTCTGGTGTATCTAAAACTTTCAGAAATTCGCTTTCGTTTCAAACTGCCTGTTTCGTTGTGGTTATCAGGTTCCTTTTGTCGAGAGTTCTGGCTGAACTGCACGTAAGTACCGTGTGCTGAGTGGCTTGCTAATCCGCGTCATGATAACTTTCATCAGCTTACACTTA
This sequence comes from Opisthorchis felineus, assembly GCA_004794785.1. Classification (NCBI taxonomy): domain Eukaryota; kingdom Metazoa; phylum Platyhelminthes; class Trematoda; order Opisthorchiida; family Opisthorchiidae; genus Opisthorchis; species Opisthorchis felineus. The sequence continues at coordinate 271,314 of SJOL01008964.1, read as the reverse complement.
GTGCAGCTAATATTGATCCATATTTATAGAGCAACCTCATCTTCGCGTCAGTTTCGCTTCGCCTGATTCACCGGGTCGTGTAATCTGCTTTTCATCTGTCTTTCGGCTGTTCTGACTCGTTTTGCATCTTACTTGGCTGAGTCAATATTTTGCACTTGCGTGATTTTATTGCACACCAATATGTTATGCTTGAGTATCTTCGTTGAGCCACACAAAGTTGTATGAAGTAGATTGGCTTATTGTCTTTTTCTAAAATCATATCACCGAGGACGCAGAAAGAGGCATTTTTGTTTGAATTTATTTTCTTTTCACGCGCGTGGATCAAGTGAGCTTCTGCTGAAGCTTGCCGACATCTCCATATGAGATTACACTGCAAGAGTCTGCGTAGTACCCGAGCATCCGTTCGTGTCCGAAAGTAGCGACACATACTCTTCTTAAAGGGATAAAGTTTCCATTTCAGTCTCCTCCCGATAGACTACCCTAAAAGAACGACACGGAAAACGGTTTATGACCTTTGAATTGGCTGATTTTACATCCGAGAGGGATTGCCACAATGACAATTCACTTCGCAGTTGACCCAGCGCTGTCAGTCGACTGTCGTGTTTACATTTGACCTTGAAACACCTGCCTGAACACCCATTATTTCTATATGTTTATGAGGTCGATTATTTTGCATAACATGGTACTTGCTCCCCGTAGGAGATCCCCAAAATTGATGGATTCCAACTTGGGAAGCATAAAAAATGCGTCCCTCCTGAACAATAGCATTTCATCTATCAGCGTTAAATGAATTCAAGTAGTGTTTCAAGTATGAGGGAATGTCATTTTCGAATAATATTGATACTTGCGAATGGTCATTTTGACTGTGGTCAGTTCATTTGGTTCTGCGTGACGTATCTGTCCTTACAATATGTGGTAGCAACCTTAAACGAGCAGTGCGCAATTATTTTACTACTGTGAGCTCAAGGTTCAGAGTTTCCTCACTTTATTAGACAGGTTTGTACGTTCTGTCAATGATATCCACTAATTGATTGCCTTCTCCTAAAGACTAATTAACCACTCCGCAGGTCCTTATGCTTTCGCTGTTGTAGGCATCTATAAGAATCTTTAAGCGACAGTTTGTCTCCAAAAATCGGTTCGGTCCGAAATGGTTGTGATTCAGCAGTTATTTCTCTTTAAAGAGATCTCTATTTTTGAGGATTCCTATGCTCGCTTTAGTCCTTAGCTGGTGATGACGTAGCCACAGCCAATAGCATGTGGAACGATACTGTCATACGCTAATATACGCTGCGTTTATTCTTATCAGTATCACTGAACACTTCCTTCAACGGACAAGGCACTGTCAGCTACCAGTTAAGTAAAATGCCGTTGCCGTGGTGATCAGTATTATGAGAGGTTCATCATGACAGTTACTCTACGAACCTACTCACTTAGTTCATGAAAGCTAACCCCCAACCCTCTTATTTCACGCCGCATAAATTATTCTAGGCCCGTGTACGCATTTGTTTCCCGACCCTATCTTTTGTTATTCCACCGGGTGTTTTCGAACAGTACTTTCCCTACCTATAGTTTTCATCACAATATTGGTGAACCATCCGTTTTTGCGTTCTTCTTTTACAAAGCCGGTCCATGAGAACATTCTACTCAACTCCCGCTTTAATATAGTCAACTTGTTCTACAATCAGAGCAACCTGGGCTTCTGCAAGGATAGAAACGGGATGAGTTTCTAATCGTAGTCCATCTGGGGCTACTTTCTTTGTGATGCCTCTATCGAGGACCCACCATGTCATATCACATACCACACGCATATCATACCGAATTTTTGTTGTATCGTTTGTCTTTCTCATGTAAGGTTTTTCGGAGTGCTATTGGTCAAATTGATTTTCTCACCATAAAAAATGTGTCCGGCTTTGCGTTTATTAAAACCAAAGAGTGGACGGGAAGGCACTAATTGCACACTGGAGGAGAATCTAACAGTGTCTAGATTGTCTCACTATGTACATTGGTTTCACCCCGTCCCACGGGATGGTTCAGCACCTAAGCCAAGAAGACAGCGGTGATAAATTGATTCTAGCTAGTACAGTTCTCTCCAATGGCAAGGGTTCGCACCTATAGAGCGCCGTTAGTTTTTTGGGTGCGAAGTGAGTATACCTTAGTGACTGGTTGCCAGGTTATTTTGCATAAAAAACCGGTTTTAATCCCGTGATTGTAGCATGCCGGTGAATCGTGGGATTTCGCATAAGAATAAGAGTCGGTGGGCAGCCCTGTGCTATTACTCCATTGGGTTTGGCATCGCGCGACCTGTTGGAAAGCAGTCATTGAAGGGCTTATCAATTTTACAAAGGTGTCAGTTTTGCGGATAAGGATTTTGTTCACCCACTCCGTGAACGATTGCCGAATCCCAGGTTTAGCTACGATGCTACGCATCAGCGGAAGGGCTGCTTTGATGTGACTCTACCATTGGGTGATATTTCCAACCTTCCGATCAGTTGTAAAGCAAGCTTTCGGTTTCACATGTTCTCAGGTGGACATTTAGCCAAAGATTAAAACTATTGTTGGAGGCACTTTGTAGGGCGTAAGACCGTCAGAATATAGGCCCGGATCCCGATTACTTCGCCATAGTCCAAAGAAAAGTGAATATTTTCAGCTTGAAAGAGGTACAGGAGTCCGATAAATGGTGATGGACCGTAAGGTGAGCCGTAACCCGTTTGAAACGCCGGGTTGCTTCCCCTATGCTCCGGATCCGCCTCTGCTACTGCGCCAAAGTAGCGGAGACCAGTCAGCAGCTGCTAGTTTAGAGGGCTCCGTGTTTGGAAACCAAAAATTTCTCTTAAGGTTGGACGCTCGGGCGTTGGACCAGCACAGGACCGCCTGGTAGATCACTTATCAGCAGACGTTGGGCAACTGCTTTGGGTCTTCGGGCGCGGCTGTGCATGGTACGGCAGAGACACCAAATGATACGAAAACGAGGAGTAGGCATGTACGAGCGTGCAGTCTGATGGACGCCCTGGTGAGCTGGCTAGGGGGTGCGCCAAGGTCGGAACCGGGTTTCGTGTGCGTGTGCTTGGACGGGTCGACCCAAGCAGAACATCATGAACTTCCGAATCACTCAGGTGTACATCTTAGTGTTTATTTCGACACGGAAGCCTAATTCAACCGTCTGTGAGGTTGCGCGGCACAAATGGAATCGCACTAACATCCCTGGGATTGCTGTCCAGCACTTCCTAGAGGAAAAGTAGGATGGGATAATTCTGGTCCGCACCAGCCAATTGGGGCAAATCTTTGTCGCCTGGGACGAGTGGGTAGAGGGTGGATGCGCACTGGCCTTACTGGGCTATAACAATGGCCCTCTGAATGCCAGAACGATGAGAAAAGAGTCGGAACGGAAGTATTCCGTCCCGGAGATTCTTACGTCACCAAGCCGCCTGCTTCATCGTGTTTGTAGCCGCTTCGGGGTGCATTATTCGCCGTTGCAACACTTTCGTCCGTCCGGCAAGCTTCGTGTTCAGATGTGCGGGGAAATGTTGAAGACGTAAGTGTCAAACAGCCCAATGTCCACCGGTTGTATGCTAGCCGAGTCGGTGCAGTAAATTTACCCATTGTTTAATCTCAAGGAGCGTTCAAGATCTTAGGTTTTCGGGGTTTTCGTTCCCAACATTGACCGTGCGCGAGACCCCTCGAAGGTGTCATCAGTCAAGCCGGTCAAGATGCACGCGGCTAAGGCAAAGATGACGCCAGATTGATGCCGTGAGAAGTGGCCACAAGGGTGTCATTAGACCAAGTGTCCGCTTATTTGTCGTTGCTCGAGACGAAAACCAACGGTGTATGCATCGACGCACAAAGGAAGTCCTGGGAGGCGTCCGGCCATATACAGGTGGCCAATGAACCCTGCCAAAATGCGAATAGCGCTGTCAAGTACCCTTGGCGAGTGCCATTCGGGCCGTTTACCGGAATTTAATCCGATATCTGCTGGTAATGCTAAGGCCATTCGGTTCTCGTTTCGGCGGAGGTACCGTCGCTCTCGTTTGGGGGAAGTGATTGGTTCGAAACCCAACGACGCTTAAGACTATAATATAGGCGTTAGTCATCTTTGACGGGTGTGGAAGAACAAGCTGAAATAGTGCATAAAGTGAGAGCTCGAGGTTGACATATGGACGCCGGCGATGAGGAAAGTCCGTTGCGTTGTACCGTGAGAGTGCCTATCGGTTACACTCGAATTGGGCCTTCGAGACTATGCGATAACGAGAAGTCAGAAGACCAAAACACGGCAGCATTGTCGGTACGACATAGAGAGCTAGTGCATAAATATACAGGGTGGCTGACTGGCCAGATATGGTCACTTGCTGGTTTGTTCCTGGCCAGCCAACGGCGACATGCCTGCCTTGACCAGTTTTGCACCCGTTCAGCTGGTAGCCTGTTGCTATGCCGTGTCTGGTGGGCTCCACTTACTAGTGCTCTAGTAAATAGGCGTTGAGCTCGAATATCAGAAGCGAGAGACACTAATAAGGTTTGAGTAATACGGTTAAATAGATTACAAAGTTAGGTGCACCCTATGAATATAAATACGATGTAAAAAATGAAGCATACAAAAGTTGGAAGACTTATCAGTTTGTTAGGTCCTTGGTGAGGTTGAGCAAAAAGAGGCTGGATGCAGGGAGTGTTCTCTTGGCAATATTATCGCCACTCTTGTTCCTTGTTGTCCGTGGCCCGAGTTTGATGGCGCTAGATCCAACAGCCGAATCGGCGTGCAATTGAGGCGCGCCGTGCTGGTGAGTTGAGCCGGAACTGCGTTCTGATGTGCGCGTTTCTCCGTGATGCGTGTGTGTGGTTGACCATGTTCTGTCCTTATATATGTTGTTGCAATGAAAGTGGAAAGTGAAAACAATAATGGGGAATCATATGGCGTCCCTTAAGAGGTCACGAAACCGGAGTTGTCATATTGTTCATCAAGGTCGTATTCACGTCACGATGTTGACGCGTGATTGCGAGACAGACAAAACAGGATGGAGATAGCTGATCCAGGTGTGAAATTGATGAAAGGAGTAATTAGGCGGAAGGGTAACCGTTACATGCTCACGCACCTGCTCTCCGGTCGTGCGGTGACCGCAGGTAGTCTTTGCAACTCGTCGTTCTCTGCACATACGCGATTTGGTGCGAACGCTTCCTAACATGTTTGACGTGAGATTCCACTCCCATGTCGAGCGTGCGTACGAGCCGACCGTATACGTTCAAAGAGTTGTCGTCTGCTGTGCACAGGTTGTTGGTAATATTTCGGCATCAGTCGGACTGGGTCTGGAAGCACTGATTGCTGCACCACTGTCGGTGAATTGTTCGTCGGTTTTGCTCATCAGAAGCAGAAGGAGCAGTAGCTGCGTGTCGGTGAAGCATACCCGTGAGGGTGCAGCATAGTTTAGAGGCGGTGTTCGGAACCGGAATAGAACGTTAAGGTTGCTTGGAGCGTGGTGGACGTGACTGTGTGTGTTGTACGCATAGCAATGGACTCGCAAAATTTGACGCCGCAAACAAGAAGGTCCTCCATATCCCACCAGGTAATCTGGCGTGTTGTCTCAATGAAAACCCATACATAGACCTCCCACAGCCCAGTATCAAGCAGTAACGAATGTACATCACGGCAGTGAATTCTAAGCACCGTTCTGTTACGTAAGTTGGCGTGACAAGAGGTACATGTGTAAAAATGCACCAACATTTCTAATGAGTGGAGCCAATATTTTCACATTATTCTTCGTTAACGGGGCAACCGACCCCTACAAACTATATTACTTAAAACCTAGCATCACTCTGCGATGTTGGTTTGCACACAATCAATGACACGGGTTGGAAACCGGTGTCGGAAATATCGGATGACGTTGTCTCCGTGACGCATTTCAGTGCCCAATGTCGGACTGATGACCCACTCGATAAAACGGTAGCAGGCCCCTTACCACTTCGGGGGCACTTTAACGTTAGATTCTCAGTTTGGTTGCAAAGTTATTCTAGGGAGCTCTTCTATCGCGTTTCACTTTCATCCCCACTACCTAATATATCGCGTACTCAAACAGCGGCATTATCTTGTTTCAAGTTTCGACCTTAGTGTAAAAGCAGCTGGGACCGGGGTGCAATACTAGGCTTGCGAACCATATTCTTAACATCAGTAATGGCTCCAAAGCAAGACCGACCCAAACCTAAGCACCTCAAATAGCTCACCACAGCCCCCTCCCACGTGGCGAATGAGGACACTCGGTACTACGAACGGGCTAAACTGGCCTGACCCCATAAATTCTAACCGCATCGGAATCGCCATCCGACCAGGCCGTCTGACATTCACAGTTCAAGTGAAGCTTGCCGAGGTTTAGCAACCTAATCTATCTTTGCTGTTCGGCCTCGCCTCCGAATACCAAGTCACAGGCACGCGACGGCGCTGTATATGCACGCGTATCACTAATGCATTTGCTATGAGCCCTAGATACCAAGACTGCCGAACACGCAAGTCTAACTTGTATACGTCGGGAAGCTCAGGCCCGAGAAAAAAATAACAGACAATGACTTACTTCGGTTGACAGATGAGCGAAAACGTGCCCCAACAAGCTGTTTCCTGTGTTGTACTCAGTGAGCCCTGTATTACTGTTCAGGAAAAGACTTTCCTAGGGCTTAGGTGTTGCCTTTTGCAGTACCAGTCCAGGGGTGACTTGGTTACTTGAAGAGTATTTTCTTTCTCTTTCATGTAGAGGCATTGGTATTATGGTGACGCCAGACGCCAGATGCAGTTTACCTGACTGCAAAGCCTGAAACTTTAAACCTATAGGCAAATTCGGTACCCCGCTCTAGGTATCATGACTGGACAAAAGCGTGAAAAAAACCCATGAACAAAGACTGGGAGCAGAATGACTTTTATCTTGCACCAAAATGCCATTATCAAACCAGGTGGAGCTTGATTGGATTGTCCTGGAATCGAGTCTTCAACAAGATTTGCTACAGGAGCAGCCTGAAAAATCTTTCGGCCCTCATCCCAATTTCCTGAAAGTGTACACTTCCTGTATGAGTGGCAAATTCTAGAAAAACATATGCAAATGGGCCATATGGGTGAATCCTATAGTGAGCTGCTAAGACACCTCAGGAGCTGCTATCATTAAGTGGAATCCACTGTGTAGCTGAGTAATTTGTGTGGGGAGTTCTGAGAATGAGACGGCGGGTATAACGCCTATGGGCCTTGTAGGGGGGTGCCGCTATCCACCAGTCTCCAATATTGAATAATGTTTATTCCCGACTAGTGGGTGGCGTACCTTCAGGCATGATCATAAATTTACAGTCAGAATAAGAGCATGACTGGTGGGGTTTGTGGGTACTGGGAATTCCGTGGAATAGGGACGGCAACATAAAGAGCGGGCATTATCCGAAGTAAACTTGGACACGCCTGAGGCGGCATGGGTAGGGAACCAAACTTACAAGGGCTCTTGCTTCCTTGTGGGGAACATATCAGATTAGGCGAGGTACGACTATTAAGATTTGAAAGTGGCGGGCAAAAAACAATACGAGGGAGGGCATAGCAAGAGGATTCCATCCTGGTACGTGACAAAAATAATAAAAGAAAATCTTCAATCTGCAGGAAAAGTGGAAACAGAATAACGGATCAGGAGAGGCAGCAGAACTGGCACGATCTGACCGGCTGATTTGAACTAAAGCGTAAAACCGTTACTGAGGCATCGTAGCCTTGGGCTGTTGGGCGTATGGCCAGAGTCACGAAAAGCGTAAGTGGGGGAATATGCGGTACGGATAAATGGTAGTAGGAAACTCAGGATCACAGTGTGCAGTGAAACTGGAGAGACTCACTAGTGTTGCTGCTGGAGCGAGGTCGGGTCTAAAAGTTCCTTGGGAGGAGTTCACGAAAACGCACAAGAAGGAACGCGAACTGACTTGGTGAGGGGTGCAAAGTATAAGATACCGAGGTGTTCAGATCCGATGGAAGGTTTAGCAAATTGGAATGAACGCCTCCCGGTGGCAACTTTGATTGCGGTTGCAGGTAAGTGAACGAGTAGGCGAGCGGGCGCAGTCAAAGTAAGGAGTGAACAGTTGCGAGTATGCTATCAAACTGGGTATGACAGTGCCGTGCCGTCACTGCACTGAGATACTTCAGTTTCTGGACAGCCCCGTGATGGACGTCGTGATTGAGGTAGTTGGGCTGGGGTGCGCAGTTTTGTGAGCAGCGGGATGTTGTGGGTTTTCCAGGGGATTTTGCAGGGAG
>SJOL01008964.1:248106-260371 GCA_004794785.1 Opisthorchis felineus | reverse complement strand
CCGATTTGTGTTAGTTGCGTCCTGTCCGATAGGTAGGAGGCGAACCACTTAAATAAGGTTCCAGTGATCCCAACGGTACTAAGTTTATGTAGCAGGGATGCATGGGGGACCTGGTCAAAGGCTTTTTGAATGTCCAGGTAAACTGTTACATTGGAGTAACCAGCGTCGTAGGCTGCTGTGATGGTCTCAAAGAAGTGAAGCTGGCAGCCACTAACGGTTCTTTGAGACAGGAATCCATACTGCCGGTCATCTATGGCATTAGTAGCCAGGAGGAACTTGGTTAATGGCCATTTGACAGGAGGTTCAAGGGTTCCCATTAGGAGGGAGGTATGTTGGATTCCCCTGTAGTTAAAAGGAGTTTGTCTGGATCCAGATTTGAAGCGCGGATTATAGATTTCTTAAACTGAGAGGAGACAATTCCATGGTTTACAGAGTGAGTAAAAAGGCTTAATACAAGGACTGCAATATCTTGGCCACCTTGTCTCAGAACACGGGGTGGAAGGCCGTCAGCTCCTGGCACAACAGAGTCCTTACTCTTTAGAAGTAGGGAAGAAACCTCAGCTAAGGGGATGGTTACGTTACTGAGAGTCGGATGGTTACCCTGACCGTTAAGGGTTTGAGAATATGCAGCAGTGGGTATGGGTTTGGAGCTGGAAGGAATGGGTAAGTAGCAGTTGGCGAAGTAAGCGTTTAGAAGGTCTGCTATATTGACAGGATCAGCGATGGGGCCAATATCTGTGAAATGCAAACAAGCAGTTGAGTAGCTGTTTGGGATGCAACGCCTATGGAACAGTCGGCTGAGTAATTTGGTATAGGAAGGGGCTCTGAGGACGGTGTTTTCATCTTGGCGTTCGACAGATACCCGCAAGGATTCTCGGTCAGTAGAGAGTTTATTGATGAGAATTAGTAATGAGAAGTCCTGAGATTTCCGATATTCTCTGCTAGCCCGATGTATTTTGGCATCCAAGGTTTTTAATAACTTATCGTGGCCGGAGATACTGGAGTGAAAACGTTTTACAGGAGAAACAAGGTGGAGAGCAGTCAATAGGTTTTGGTAAAAGATGTCACAGACGCGGTGTGTGTTTGTCGAGAGGAAGAAGTCATCCCAATTCTTGGAAGCCAAGGTGGACGAAAAAGCTTGGAGAATATCCAGAGAGAGGAGATGAAATAGGGAGGGGTTCAGAGGAGCAGTTTGTCCGCAACTGACTGCGTTGCAAGAGACGACGCAGTGATCACTCCCTGGGAAGCGCGGGCCAACTGCAGCAGTGGCCAAATGGCCATCGTTGGACAATATTAGGTCCAGGGTATGTAAGCCACGGGTGGGGCTAAGTACAATTTGGGACCAGCCCTCCACACTAAGTTGGGCAAGCAGTGCGGTGTAACGGGCGGGGCCCGTAGTGGGAAACCAGGAGATATCCGGCAGGTTGAAGTCACCCAGCAGAAATCTAGACGAGTGAGGAAGGGCATGTGCAGTGGAGATAATACGGGAAAGGTCAGCAATAGAGGCCAGGGAAGGGGCCGCTTGTAGATAGATACATCCTACTAGTACAGGTCGTTTGGTCTGTTCTGTAGATATCCAAATGAACTCTGGAATCCCTTCCAGGGAAGAATCACCAAAAGAGGTTGCACGAAGTTCTGATTTGGAATAGATGGCACAGCCGCAGCCCTTTGAGTTTTTCCTATCACAGCGGTGAATATCATAGCCAGGGATTGAGATGGCCCTGTCTGGTGTTTCATTTGTGAGCCATGTTTCAGTCACGCAGATCATACTTGGTCGTGCAATGGCGCTAATTTCTCGGAGATTATGGATTTTGGGCAATAGCGAGCGGGAATTGAACAACATTATTGACAAGCTCATTGGAGAGCAAACAGTAATAAGTGGGAACATTGTAACCTCACTCACGGTGGGGTTTGGTACTGGGGGGAATTCGTAGCTAATGGAGGGGTAGTATGAAGCATGGTTCAGGGTCCGCGGAGGAGTATTCAACACTGGTGGTAGATGGGGAAATAGTTGGGGAAATAGGTCTGAGCCCACGGCAGGAGGTACTGTATTAGGATCAGTATAGGGTACGGAATGACTTTGGGAGGAGGGCGTGCAGTTGAATGCACAGTTGTCGGCCGTGTCGCCTTCTGCATCGTCAGGTGTGGAAGGGGGTAGGATGCTAAAAGGGGTGGTGGTTGTGGGGGGATGGGTGGCTGCCGAAAATGGTGTTCAGATGGGACGAAGTCTGGTGGGTTTGATAGTGGGAACGGATGAGGCATAGACGGATATATAGAGACCATAAAAATGTGCATGTGGTATTCTCACTCAAGATTTTGAACGTGCTCGTCGGACACCAAGCGTTTCATTGACACTAAACACTGAATTGTTTAGATGACGAAGAGAGTGCATGTCTGTCCAGAAGATTTTTTCGCAAATCATATCCGGTCCAATTTTTTTCCAATGCAATCAATCACTTTTTGCCTGGGTCTTAACCTACTTTCGGTGGGCGGGTGTGGAAATGTACCAACTGACAACGTAGATGCAGCAGCCTCCTTTGAGCAAGGATGAGCTCGTCATGCAGAACACGACGGAAAAAGAACGCAAGACCAGTCTATGGAAGAATATTTTAAAGCGAGTTGTCAGTAGCACATTGCAATGAGCTGGTTGAGTTTTCGAACAGGATCAAATTATTTCATGGCAAATCCTCTGCAACACGCGTGCCGCAGTGCTAGGGTTGGCTGAGGGTTCGTAAGCTTTCAAGTCTCTCATCAACACCGACCAGCATTCGTAGCAGGACGGCAACTGTGAGTTTCGAGAACACATATGTACATGACATGTAGCGTTGTTTACCGGACTATGCACTACCAGATGGTCATTTTTCAGTCACTTTTCAATTCCTGAGAAATTTGCTGTCCCATACGATTTATTTATACGCGTCGAGTTGAAAGTAGTACGCACCGGTGTACTAGTGGTCTTCACATCTGTGTGTCACATCTGGGTCGTGACAACTATTAAATTTATGACTAACTTTTCCTTCTTCACCGACCCTGATGATGGGCCATTACAATTAAAAGTGGCATGTTCTCCAAGTATGCGCGCACAATAACCCATCCTTTCACATGACAAGCGGCCCAAGTCTACGCCCACCCTATGGCATCGGGACCCATTCGCTCGCCCCGCATTGTCGGTTGCTCATTGCGGCCTAGCAAACTTCAGGCTACTCTGCCGTCTCATAAAAGCGATTACCCTCTCAATTCAACCCGCACATACTATTTGCGACCACCATATATGTCACAATTTTTCCGGTTAATATACAGCACTCTTCATTTTAATTGGTCAACAGGTTTTGATTGTATACTTACACAGATGCTGTTTTCAAGAGTTTCAGACAAACAGGACGCCGAATTCTTAACAAGGGTAAGGATAGAAAACTAACGAGCTGGTGTTGTTGTAAAAACGCGGTTGTTGCCGAACTACTGGAAAAATCATCGGTCAAATTATGCATTTATAACACACGAGACAGTGAAATACCATGATGAATTTTATGGGTATATCTTGATGAACAAGATAGTCAAATATGGTATGTCTTGTTCAAGTGAAGGGATGATATGTTGCTCAGGTGAAGAAAATCGCTTGCTAACTTGCACCAAAATGTTGTGAATTTGGCTAAGTTGGCGGTCAAATTGCCCTTGAGTCCTCTTATTTTTAAAGTTGTAGCACTCCAATGAAAATCTTTGTGGGGAGAACGGAAGGAATGAACTGAAAAATAGCGTAGTGAGACAAAATACACTCCCACAAAGTAGCCCGAATGGCACTTACATTTTAGTATCCAACCGTGAAGTCAATTTACACTTCCCTGCTACAAAAGAATAGGTGCCTGTTTATGACGCGCTTGTAAGAAACAACCACCTATAATATCCTAAACTGATTGCTATGCGCAAAATGGTTTGACCTAAACACTTTGATCTCGATAAACTGCGAAATTTTGCGTTCGTGCCCACCCACCGATATTCAAATGGGCGACTACCTGCTTGCATTTACGACGCGTATTATGAAACTGGTTATTCATACTTATTCAGCAATGTCCCAAGCTGCGGTTCTGTTTAAGCACCGCTGATGCGGTTGTATGGTAAGCAATCCAGGTTATAATCGTCAGATTTTACTGGTCTTGTATCCTGGCCCCTAAAGTGATGATCGTTGAACTCGGGGTTTCTCCCGGTATTTGCTTCCGCAATGTTTTTTATGCAATCCTTTTCATCTCAAAAAAGCTGTACCGTATTTCTCAGCCAACAAAAAGGGACCACAGGCAAAAATTTTGGAATTTGTACTGGGGTACCTCGCAGTAGTCCAATAATTAAGAGCACATCTCGCTACGGCTAGCGTCCAGAGCGAATTCCGCTGAGTTAGCTATTTTGCATCTACATTCCAAACGCTTATGTTTTTCAGATATCTTTGGGGTTGTCATAAAAATGCCGATCGGCGAGTGTACTTCCGCCTTGTGAAGAGCCTTTTTACAGGGCATGACCATTCCCAAACTTCTGGGCTGCATCCACCCCTCTGCTGGGATGTCATCTCAACTGTTGCGCTAAGCAATAGGGAGGGCTGGCAACAATGCTGTCTTGCAGCCCATCCTGAAAAGGCTTGGGAGAAAGCTTGTAGGTTGCTCTATCTGTTTTTCAAGCAAACACACATAAGCCAGTCCAGGCTGATTTTTGGTCCAAGATAGCATCAGAAACATAAATTAAACGGGTAGACACTGCAGTACGACCATAAATACCAGAATCATCTAACATAAACAGACCGGAATATCTGGTTCGCGGCACATGCAGCAAGTGGCCGCGGGCAGTTAGGACCCAGGAGTGGAGACACTCAACGACAGTCTATATCACCATCTAGGGCGCGTGGTAGTGCCATCACAGATGAGGTCCAGTTCTAAATTTGAGTCGGGAGGAATTAGGCTCAATTTGATAAAATCCGCAATTTTCACCTTATCTACATCGTCTTCACCACATTTTCTCCGATAGCTGGGTGATATAGGACTTGTCCCTCATGTCTAACGTAGTCCTGGATGAGTATCAAGGCCGCATCAGTATGATCACGCAGTTACGCTTGCGTTGAGGCATCCATCCATGCAAAAATCACTAATTTTTCAATAGCATGACCAGGAGGTGCCTGAAGGGGGTTAAATAAAGTCCTCGATATGCAAAATTCTGGATCTAGGAGATGTCATCAACAACGAACCTTTACTGACCTGTATCTGGTGCATTTTAGCTAAAGTCTGGAATGAAATTACCCAGAACATATCCAGCCTCCACCCAAGCACTTCGGATTTTGGAGTTTGGATTATTTTCTCTGGGAGATTATTCTAAGGGTTTGCTACCAAATTGAAGTCGTGTGACCCACCAACCTTGAGCTGCTTTTAGTTATTTTTGAGATCCAATGGCTATCCACGAACCGACTTTCGTCCTCTACTAGACGTCTACGAGGTCCCTCTGTATCCGCTACTCTCCCAATCTGTGTAAATTCACTCATTTAAGCCTTCCTATCGCTCTCTTTACGGATTACGCCGAGCCTTAGACGCACACCCAAAATTTTTCTGAAACCGTAGTTTGAAGGAAGAAAACTTTAGCATAACATTTTAGTATTTGATGTTATATGTTCGGGCCCCTAAATTCTCCACATGCTGCCATACGTTTCTAGAAGTCGTTTAAGCGAACTCAGGGTCCACCGTTGGCTCGGAATTCGTATTTTAATGGCTGTTAATAGCTTTTGCGTATGGTCTCTGTGAAAACGGTGGAAAATTTTGCGGGAAAGCTGGTTTCTTCGCGTGTTTTCTTCTGTATTGGGTTTGGAAATGATCTAAAAACGACAAAAACAATAATTGTGCCATCTATGTCCTTGTAAACTCAGAATGGATTGGCCATTCACGACCTGTGTATGAAAAAGCCTACCGTTGCGGCAGGATTCCCGTCGAAGCTAAGGAACTCGTCACAGCTAGCAAATTTTTTTGTTATGGTCAGCACGTTACATCTGGCAAAAGAAAAGATTAATCTTCACTGACATACAAAACCACCAATAGTGCCGTTGGATAAACTAGTGGGCTTATGGGCAGAACAAGCGGACAGCACAATGAGGTGGCCAGTACGTTCAAGTCCCGGCCCAAATTAAACGGACTGAGAAGGTCTTGTTGGTGCACGTTACACGCCCGTCCGGGAAATATTAGGGATGTGGTGAACCACGGGCAAGTCATAAGACTGGGTATGGTAGTCGCGGTACCGTCATGGCGACGCCGTACTTGAGTTCGTGGACAGCCCCGTACATGAACATCTTGGGTGAGCCGTTTAGGGTTGTCATCGTAGTAAGGATTTTCCAAGGAGTCGTGACAAACTAAGACCAGGATGCATCAAGGATATTCTTCGGTCCACCGGGGGCACATAGTGTTTAATTGCTGCTATTCAAACGAGGCAATAAGGCAGCCATGTTTACATTGGGGACTCAAAATAAGAAAATGGTCTGCTAGAAAGCACCATGATGTGAGTTAGAATCCGGCTCGAAATAACAGGCAGCCAAAAGTGGTCACAATTCCTAACTACTGCACTGAGGCGACACTGCCCGATTTCAAAAACGGTAATCGATATTCCGGTGCAAGTAATGGGTATGCGGTCGATGCGAACGGGTGTGGGTATATGTGATTATGAGGGACATGCATTGGCTAGATTGTGCGCAACTAAGGTGACTCGGAGCTTGCAGAGACATGAGATCAGAGATATCTGGTGGTGCTGCGTGCTTGTAAGATGAGGTGACCAGAGAATGGCGCTGTTACAGTCTAAAGAAAAGCGTGGAGTCTTTGCAAAACGAGCTGCCTCTGAGGCGTCACGTGAATTTGGTGAACCTGTTAGCATTTTTCGCTCTGCTTTCAATAAATTTTTCGATTCGAAGGAAGATCGCCCGGAATATATTCTACAACCAGGGCAAGCCCAGGCTGGCGCCACAGGCGTCTGATAAAAGTTGCTCCCACTTGAGTTTTCTTTTTCCTCCATTGCAGAAGGCGGGTAATGAAGTTCGGCATAGGGTAGGAATATCTATGGAGGGAGAGCAGGCAGATGATGTGAGAGTTGTCACCCGTGCTGTATTTCGCATAGTCGTGGACAGGATGTGCGAGAGAGACGGACATGGTACAGAAAGGAAGGAGAGCTCTCCAAATGCTTTCGTATACAAGCGGTGTCCGTCAGGGATGCCCACGCTCTCCATTCCTATTTAATTTCGTGACCGATGAGATAATCAGACGAACGATGAAATGCCTCCCGAACCGCGGTGTTCAAGTTGTCTGGGACGAAACTGGAATATGCAGACGAAATCGTTCTGATCTTCGAAGGGAAGAAGGCGCATGTGCTTTCGGATGAACCAACTTAATTCATCCCAGCAACAGCTAGACAGCGAGTTTCGGTTGCGCACAAGGGATTTCCATTGAAGAATGTGTCTTTGCAGTCTCCAGCTAGATCATTGTCATTATCTGAGACAGTTTGATGCATCAGGTTTGGCTGTCTTAGTAGCTCATTTATTCGGATGTAGTAGACATGACTTTGGTCGTGACGATGGGTTGCAATACTTCGATATGAACGATGGGTTAGATGAGACCCAGAAAGGATCCCCTTGTTGGTGAGACTGCTACTGCGGTTGAGTATAGGATGGTTACGAGCTTTGATGAGGAAGACGAAGTCGTTGATTTTATTAAGCTACATTGTATTAGGATTGGATCGGATTAGGCTACTGGGCTTAGCTGAGGCCTTATACTCAGCGTTGCACATAGACACAGGCCTAGCAATTACGATAAGTAGGCAAGGCAGGCGATATCGTCTATACTTATGAGTATGACGGGCCTTGCGTTGGCCGTTAGATTAGGATACCGTAGATAGTTGAGGCCTAATAATCAGCGTCGCATATAGGCACTGACCTAGCAGTTACAAAAAGTAGCCAAGGTAGGCGATATCGCGTACAGTTATGAGTATGACAGGCCGTCAGACTAGGCCATCACGCATAGTTGATGCCTCATTTTTACCGTGCCGCATGGATATTGGTCTGGTGTTTAGTATATGTAGTAAAAATAAGTGGCATCGCGTACAGTTATGAGTATGAAGGGCCGTCGATGGCCATTGGATTAGGAGGCCGCCCATAGGTAAGGCCTCATAACCAGCGTCGCACATAGACATAGACCGAGCAGTTACGATAAATGGCCGAGGTGATTGACAAGGGCCACCGTTCTCACGGTGACCGGCAATAGATGCCCTTAGTTGCCATCATTATATTTGCGCTTCACAACGTATTCCACCTATCGAGCGTCATATTCCCACTAGGAATGATATCACTGTGTTGGTAATTTACCTGCAGCTATTGTGGTGTTTTGTGCCTTTCTTTTGCTTTCATTATAACGTTACGTATTTCATCAATTTCATAAACGTTTTTTGCTTGAATACGCAAAACCATAAAAACGCCCATTTGTACAAATTACATACAACACAGGCGTGGTCGCATTCTCCGACTTTCTCTTCTCATTTCACTCACGCTTACAGCGGTCATTAGCGAGCTTCATGTGCTACCTCTGGCATCAAAACACTTCATACTGTCTTCGGAGTTTATTGTATGTGAGAGCTTCCCGGAAAGAAGACCCCTGGACATCCACGATCGGATTATTATTTATTCACTGACCTGAGCCAACGACGAACTAGTTTAAAAAGAACAATTCGACCCTTTTTATTATTGTGTACTCAAATCAGAGTAATTATATTTATTTCTTTGCCACACACTCTTCCTAAAGTAGCTTTTTTGGGTACCCAGACCACTACAATAGTAAAGTTTGCAAGCCCCGAATGCGCACATTTATTGGGCAAAACTTTTTCCCATTTGGTGGTGCGTGGAATACTGTACCTCCGACGGCTGTTCGCGCTGCATCTAGTAACCAGTTCAACGCACTTTTAGACGCCTTTTTAGTTGAGT
Source organism: Opisthorchis felineus (assembly GCA_004794785.1). Lineage (NCBI taxonomy): Eukaryota > Metazoa > Platyhelminthes > Trematoda > Opisthorchiida > Opisthorchiidae > Opisthorchis > Opisthorchis felineus. The sequence continues at coordinate 251,394 of SJOL01008964.1, read as the reverse complement.
CGTCGCGCTGGCAAGATTATTACCGTGCTCTGCTAACTCAAAGAGCAATGCTACACCCTTTTTTCAGCTTGCCTTTCAAGTGAACGGAAGCCGCTAAACGACAAGAACAAATCGGAACCAGGAAGTTTGGGCAAAAGCCTCGATACTGTGTGTCAACTCGAGAATCCGTTAGCAATACACTCCAGAGGGTGCCTGCTTCAAGGTCACGATCACCGCATGATTAATAGTAGCCAATTAGAGTGTTCCGTCTCATTTTGCTTGTCTTTGTCGACGCCCAGTTCCGTTGTTCGGTGGTGTCTCTGGGACATTCAGGGATTTCAGGTTTATGGCCGAAGTCGGCCGGCTTATTGAGGCTGTCCTCTCTGTAAAGCATAAGAGAAAAGTGAGCGCATACATGTCTCAAATGAATGCATCCCTTTAGTGGAAACGTCGACTGTGCATCCTCGAAAAACTCGCGACATTCACAAGTATGTGCTTCATACGTGATCTTGAATTACTGGACAGATTCGTTAAAGATTTCTGTGGTTGACCAGGAAAAATCCGTCTGCTGCAGCGAAGATGTAGTTCACGCTTTTATTTCATTTCTGGAGCCAAATCGTCAGGGGACGGTGATGCTTGTTTGCAACTACAGGGTTCGTTGCATCTCTTTTGACCACTTCGAGGAGCTGAACCGATGGGTTAGAATCTTGAAAACTCATCTCACCTGTGAGTTAAGGAACTGGTTGAACTTCGTTTTTCCGCATAATCAAATTTCTCCTGCGGTTTTCACTGTCGGCATGTGCAAAGAGACAATTAACCGGTTTTTGCTGAGGAGGCTCTATTGTTCCACGTACCCACTTGTTCTAGTTTAAACTTTTCTGCTAGTTAAGCACGGAGCCTCACCAATTTGAAAAAAATCTCACTTAATTTTCCTTCCGTAAGCAAAATATTCCCACGTTGGTATGTAAAAATTCGGCAACAGTTTGGTTACTTCACTCAGGATGGTAATCAAAGCAACAGGTCCAATCCGGGTTCAGCTTCAATGGAGGGGAACTTCGGGCGTAGATAGTCTGTCAGCTGATATTCCGGGTGTCGTCCTCATCAGTTGTAAACGTTGCAGATGTAAGCGCCACGAAGAGACGACTTTACTGCGGTGTGATGGTTTATGCACTTCCATAACCCATTGGGGAGTGCATGTATGACAATCACACTAGGTTGGTCAATGGGTAGAGCTGTGACTAACACGGCCTCCCCCAGGTTGGGGGTTACAAAATGTCTGATTACTTGCTCCTTAAAACTTCAGACTGCTTTGGCGGTCTTCCGTCGACCACCACTGCCCTGCAATTAGGCCTTTGAGCCAAAGACTTTGGTTGAGGACCCTAATCATTCTTGTCTATAGGCCTGAACATTCCGACAGTATTCCAACCAACATGTAACCATGAAGTGCCTATTTATGAACAAATGGTCTCATGCCACATCGGCCGCCTCGTGGTTCCGTCGACTGGTTCACCTTACTTCTTGCATACAGCGGGGCGGGTACATGAAAACAGGCTACTGCTGGCCTCTTTCTTCCTCACACATTCGTTCTTCCTCTCTCATCCCTTTGTCAGCAGCGTCTCCGTAGGCCTGATCTTCCGTGTGACAGATCCTTTCGCCATCCACTGCCATTAGCTGCAATACCTACTTTTAGCTCGGCCGTTACCACCTTAGGCACTTCGAAAATAATTATTCAAGCATGTGGCAGCATTTAACTTTCAAATTTTGAAACACGCCGGACAGCATACTGCTCTTTCAACTACGTTGGACTCGCTTTCTGTTAATATGTGCCGTCTCTGAAACGATTCGCGCCCTTATGCCACTTCAAACGTTGTCCACCACGTAGTGTCCGATACTTTGAGGGGGGTACGGAGAACAGGGTCGTCTCGGCAAGCAATGACTCGCTATGCAGAGTATTAGTGCATAGATTATGATAGCCATAATATAACTCAGGAGGTGTATGCACTAATAACAGTTTTTACTGTGGTAGATAGTAGTTTACAGTGGCGAGTTGCACATGTATAAAATAGATGCAATGCGAAAAGTGGAGCAAGTCAAAAGGAGAACTTATCGTTTGTGGGAGTTCCTTGGTGAGAGTCAGGACGGGGGAACGTGTTTTCTCCACAGTATAGCTGCTACACGTGTTCCGTGATTGTCCGTGGACTTGAAGAGTTTGGTTGACTCCCTGCCCCCGGCGCGCGCGAGTATGTGTGATGACTGTGTCGTGTCTTCCTATATATAGGAAGGTTTGACGTGTGTATAATGCCTAGAATCGTTCCGACGCGTACAAGAGGGGAACTGACTTGTTGTCGGTCTAGGTTCCAAGCAGGATAGGGTTTTGTCATGTGAGTTGAGTGTTTGCGGAACAAAGGAGTCGCGTGATCTAGTGAGCACGGATGCACTAGACAAATTGAGCGAAGTTAGTTGAAGTGACAAGAAAGTGACCGCTACAGGAGCACATGGTCGAGCCATCACAATTGGTATTGCTGCATGTTTTACGCAACTAGAGCTCCAGCTGGGGTGCCGAAAGCCTGTTTTACAATTATCTCGTCACGATTTCGTTGACACCATCCGAGAACAGCAACACTTATGAGACAGCGATGGGCAAAATCCTGGGGACGCCTCGCATCATCTTTCTGCAGGGGCCACGTCTCGCAGTCGTACAACAAAGCCGTCCTTCCTGTAGCCTGGTACAGATATACCAGTGTTATGCCTTCTTGGCGTTTCAAGTAACACATTAGCAAACATGATTCGAACTTTGAGATTCATGCACTGATTTCATCAGACACACTCGTCAAAACTAATACAGCTACTGAGGTACGTAAAAATCCCCACAACCTACAGTTATTCTCATTAAATTGCACAAGCGAAATTTTCAGACTGCATATTCTGAAACACTTTGTGGGTGCAAACGCACGATTGTAGACGGTACGATAGCGATTTGTTTATCCGATAGCGCTAGCGCTTTGCTTTGACAACAAAATTAGCGCAATGTTGTCTGCATACCTTACATGTACTAAATGTTTGAACACAACCCTGGCATTAAAATGACTCCTGCCTTTTCCCAGTACTATTTAAGCTGTTATAGGTTTTCAGGTTTCTTCTAGCTGAATAGGCGTCAGACCTGGTGAGATCTGTTGGTAAATTTCCCTTCGACTTTGTCACCGTAAGTTACCATCAAAAGTGGGTCTTTCCTGCACAAAAGAACTATGGCTCATCATCATCATCATCATCATCATCATCATCATAATCATCATCATCATCATCATCATC
>SJOL01008964.1:141528-247379 GCA_004794785.1 Opisthorchis felineus | reverse complement strand
GTGGTCAGAAACCTGAAGACACCTCACATCATCTATCCGCAGAGGCCACGTCTCGCACCCACACAACAACACAGCCCTTACCATAGCCTGATACACGCGACCCTTAAGACTCAGTGATTTGCCTTTTTGACGCCACAAGTGACGCTATTGGCAAACGTGATTCGAGACTTCGAGATTCTTGCACTGACTTCATCAGACACATTTCCGTCAGAGCTAGTACAACTACTGAGGTATGCAAAACTTTCCACAACCTCCAGTGATTCTCCTTGAGTTGTAAGGGATATGTTCAGATAGTGCACGTTCCGAAGCATGACCTTGCACTTTGAGGGTGCAAGGCTCATGCCAAAAGATGGCATGGTTGTGGTCAGTCTATTTAACAGGGTTTGTGCTTAGCTTTGGTCTTCAAAGATGAGGGAGATGTCGTCAAGATCGACAAGGTTCTCACCGGCAACGATGTGAACACCGGGCTTTTGAAGACCTTCCAGCGTTCGGCTTAACATTTCATCAATGACGAAGTTGATCAAGAATGGAGAGAGTGGACACCGCTTTTTGTAGGAAAGCTTTTGGAGAGCTCACCATACACTCACACGCCCAGAAGTATTTGCATATAGGGATCGGATTATGTTCACAAACTTCTAGGGCATGCCTTGTTGAGTAGTGTAGTTTACAGCACTGACCGATCGACAGAATCGAACGCATCCTTGAAGTCAAGGAATACCAAGACTGTGGGTCGTCTGTACACGTGGCGCTGCTCTGACATCAGCCGGAGTGCGACGATGTGGTCAACGTAGATTCTACCCGGTTGAAATCTCGCTTGATTCTCACGAGTCAACGTTTCGCGTGCCACCGTAAGGCGACCAAGAATCAGTGACACCAGGAGCCTTGTCACAACAGGAGTTTAACAAACACCTCTGTGGTTACTACATTCACTGCGAGTACCCTTTTTGAAACTGGGCACTATTATCGATCCACTCCGGTTGTCCGGGACGGTCTCTTTCTCCCAGATAGACCCAAATAGGCTAGATAGGCACTGGCTGAGAAACTCACCGCTATCCTTGAACAGAGCAGGTGGAAGGTCGTCAGCACCAGCAGCACGATGACGCTTTAGTGAAGAAATACACTCGGACACTTCCGGGGCTGAAGGAGGCTCCATATTCACAGTCCACCCTTCTGTTGAAGGTCAGGATTCCGGATTGGAGGTAGCAGGTGGCCAGCTGAATTGCTGTTCGAAGTACTGTGCCCAGCAAAGCGTTTTGCTTTGCTGCATATCAGGAAGCCATTTTGGTCCCTGATTATTTCGCTGACAAGAGGTTTTCGAGGACCAGTCGAACGAATCAATTGGAACAACTTGCGGACGTTTCCAGCATTATTTGCCTCTTCCATTTCTTCGGCCTTTCGGGTCCACCAAGCTTCTCGGTCCGCACGGACACTCGGTTTCACCTGGCGTCGGATGATGCGTCTGGTGGAGTTGTGGTTGCGGCCAGGAGGAATCCGTCCTATCAGAGATCCAATGTTTGGATGAGGTTGGCTGGGTTGTCCCGCAAACAGACGTTCCGGCTTTGAGTAGCGCTTTGGATATCTTTTCCCAGTGGCCGTTTATATTCGACATCGTACCGTCCGACAGGCGTTCGAGGAGCTAGTTCTGATAGTTTCGTTTGATTCCTGTGTCCACTAGCTTTTCAATGGCTAAGCGAGATGTGCGCATTTTGCGTAAACCGGAAAAGCGCAACGAAAAGCAGCAGCGTACAAGTGCATGGTCGGAGTCTACGCTGGTGTTCCAAGAGGAGCGGCAAGCAGTGATCGACCCTCACCACCGATAACTGACGGCGATGTGGTCTATTTGGGCTCGTGGCTGGTTTGTTGGTGGGCACCACGTTGTCAAGCTGTTCCCGCTGTTCCGGAAATTCTTACTGCAAAGGAACTGTCTGTGGTCGACATAACATTTGAAGCAGGCGATCTTCGTTGTCCGTGCGTCCCGTGTCCAATCTAAGACGACTACCCAATCGGGCCTCGTCAGTGCTTAGTCTGCCTACCTGGGCGTTCATGTCACCAGCAACCACAACGATATCTGAGCTTTTAGCCCGCTGTAAAAGGGCACCTAGAGTGTCATGCAAACTGTCTTCTGCAGATTCAGAGCTACAGTCACTTGGGGCGTAAGCAGACACAATAAACAGAGTGCGATGGACCTCACTTCCTCTGGGTTCTGTCACAGGCATTGCCAAACGAACCGCGCAGAGGCGACTATCAACGGGTATCCAATCCAGTAGAGACTCTACCACTCGGTCGCTCAATATAATACCCACCCCAGCATATCCAGCTGCAGCGGCCTCTGCATCACCACAGTTGTGTAGCCAGAACCTGGAAGAGGGCGAGGGACCAGTCAGTTCGATCGCAATACTTGTGTCCCGCATCCTTGTTTCTAACAGACAGCATACATCAATGCAGAGGGAATCCAGCGTGCGAGCAAGAGTTGCCTTTTGTCCTGCTTGCTTCGGTGTGCGAACATTAAAGGCGGCTAGGTAGACTGGCTTTCGGGGTTTAAAAACAGACCTCGGAGTGTTTAGGGTTGTTACTGGACTCAGATGTAGAGAAGCTGCAGCTGAGTGTGATGCAGGGCGAGCAACACGGTCAGTCCTAGAGCTGGGACCTGCGGAGAGAGTGTTCGAATTTGGGTGGGGTAGGGTGGAACAGGGGAAATGAGGAAGTGTAAGAAGAGAGGCGTTAGCAGTAGCATGTCTTCGCCCACCCACAATGCTGCATGCAGCAAGTAAAGCGACCCGCCTGGTGACACCACGCGATGGTTGATGTGGCATGAGAGTCTTGTTCGTTGTAAGTGTCATCGTTGTACGTGGGCTGGGATACTGCCAGGGCACCCACACCTAGACAGGAGAACAATGAGCGTCCTCAACTAAAGGCTTGGCCTCACAAGCCTAACCGCAAGACAGCGGTGTTTGGCGGGAAATGCAAGTGCATTACCATTTTTCTAGAACAAGTCGCCACACATGCCCTAACCCCCTGACACCAGGAGACTGTGTCGGTCAGACCTCTGACCACTGACCAACCTGGTATGAGAACCTCTGAGTATCACACGGACACAACCCATTGGGTCACGGAGGCACACAAACCACCACACCACGGTAAGGTTCAGTCTCTTCGTGATGGCCACACTTTTCTCTCTGTTTTTTTCCTCCGGAAACTACTCATTCAGTATATTTAAGTTTTACGTAAACGGATTGTATTTGTCCGTTAGGATGCCCACCTTCAAGGAGGCGTACACTTCCAACAAATATTGTTTGAAGATACTGTGGAAGATTTACTAGTAAATGTGCTGCGGAAAAATAGTGAGCTCCAAATGTTTCCAGACGACTGCGTGTTATCTGTGTCATCGATCCTCCACTTTCATCGTGCGTTTGTAATTGGCTTTTTTGGTCTTACCAGTGGGGGCACACTCCCAGACACAGAGTATTCATAGTTATAGAAAATGTATAGGTTACCCATTCCGTGCAGAAGTACTCAGCATGACTTGCTCTATAAGCTTGGCAATTTTTTGCTATTGTAAGCAGTTCTACAGTGTTTTGGCCGGGTCAACGTGAATTTTTCGCACGAGTATGCAAAACCTCTCGATCCCAGTACAGCTCAGTTCACATTTTCCTGATAAATAAGACGTTCTTAAATCACCGGGTCGTAGATTGTATGATAGATTTTTGCTGGAGACTGTCCACAACGAAGCACCACATCGGATAATAAATGTTCTGGTTACAGTTGTGGGGTTTTGCGGGATAGGTATTTTGTTCACATTCACACCACTCTCGTTTGAACGGTCGTCCTCCTGTTCTGGCGTAATGAGCTCTAATAAGAGCGAAACTCGAGTCCAGTGCTTCCCTTTGGTGTGGACTCACCAGAATAATTAGCCAGAACAGGAGGACGACCGTTCAAACGAGAGTGGTGTGAATGTGAACAAAATGTTCTGGTATAGTTCCGATCTCCGTCACCGCCGAACTTGTAACAAGCGCTATCCAACGCTGATTCACCATCGGTAACCAAATCCCACTACACATTGCGTTCTTGCCAAGTGTATCCCAATCTCTGAAGTGAGTTCAACGGAGTTGAAAGAGTTTAGGCATTGTGAGCTGTTGGTTCATTACGAAAATGTTGGTCATTACACAGCGGATGTATTAAATGAAATTGTCCGACGTTTCCATCATTGCAGGTAGTCTTTACCTCATCATCATCATCACCATCATCATCATCATCATCATCATCATCATCATCATCANATGATGATGATGATGATGATGATGATGATGATGATGATGATGATGATGATGATGATGATGATGATGATGATGATGATGATGATGATGATGATGATGATGATGATGATGATGATGATGATGATGATGATGATGATGATGATGATGATGATGATGATGATGATGATGATGATGATGATGATGATGATGATGATGATGATGATGATGATGATGATGATGATGATGATGATGATGATGATGATGATGATGATGATGATGATGATGATGATGATGATGATGATGATGATGATGATGATGATGATGATGATGATGATGATGATGATGATGATGATGATGATGATGATGATGATGATGATGATGATGATGATGATGATGATGATGATGATGATGATGATGATGATGATGATGATGATGATGATGATGATGATGATGATGATGATGATGATGATGATGATGATGATGATGATGATGATGATGATGATGATGATGATGATGATGATGATGATGATGATGATGATGATGATGATGATGATGATGATGATGATGATGATGATGATGATGATGATGATGATGATGATGATGATGATGATGATGATGATGATGATGATGATGATGATGATGATGATGATGATGATGATGATGATGATGATGATGATGATGATGATGATGATGATGATGATGATGATGATGATGATGATGATGATGATGATGATGATGATGATGATGATGATGATGATGATGATGATGATGATGATGATGATGATGATGATGATGATGATGATGATGATGATGATGATGATGATGATGATGATGATGATGATGATGATGATGATGATGATGATGATGATGATGATGATGATGATGATGATGATGATGATGATGATGATGATGATGATGATGATGATGATGATGATGATGATGATGATGATGATGATGATGATGATGATGATGATGATGATGATGATGATGATGATGATGATGATGATGATGATGATGATGATGATGATGATGATGATGATGATGATGATGATGATGATGATGATGATGATGATGATGATGATGATGATGATGATGATGATGATGATGATGATGATGATGATGATGATGATGATGATGATGATGATGATGATGATGATGATGATGATGATGATGATGATGATGATGATGATGATGATGATGATGATGATGATGATGATGATGATGATGATGATGATGATGATGATGATGATGATGATGATGATGATGATGATGATGATGATGATGATGATGATGATGATGATGATGATGATGATGATGATGATGATGATGATGATGATGATGATGATGATGATGATGATGATGATGATGATGATGATGATGATGATGATGATGATGATGATGATGATGATGATGATGATGATGATGATGATGATGATGATGATGATGATGATGATGATGATGATGATGATGATGATGATGATGATGATGATGATGATGATGATGATGATGATGATGATGATGATGATGATGATGATGATGATGATGATGATGATGATGATGATGATGATGATGATGATGATGATGATGATGATGATGATGATGATGATGATGATGATGATGATGATGATGATGATGATGATGATGATGATGATGATGATGATGATGATGATGATGATGATGATGATGATGATGATGATGATGATGATGATGATGATGATGATGATGATGATGATGATGATGATGATGATGATGATGATGATGATGATGATGATGATGATGATGATGATGATGATGATGATGATGATGATGATGATGATGATGATGATGATGATGATGATGATGATGATGATGATGATGATGATGATGATGATGATGATGATGATGATGATGATGATGATGATGATGATGATGATGATGATGATGATGATGATGATGATGATGATGATGATGATGATGATGATGATGATGATGATGATGATGATGATGATGATGATGATGATGATGATGATGATGATGATGATGATGATGATGATGATGATGATGATGATGATGATGATGATGATGATGATGATGATGATGATGATGATGATGATGATGATGATGATGATGATGATGATGATGATGATGATGATGATGATGATGATGATGATGATGATGATGATGATGATGATGATGATGATGATGATGATGATGATGATGATGATGATGATGATGATGATGATGATGATGATGATGATGATGATGATGATGATGATGATGATGATGATGATGATGATGATGATGATGATGATGATGATGATGATGATGATGATGATGATGATGATGATGATGATGATGATGATGATGATGATGATGATGATGATGATGATGATGATGATGATGATGATGATGATGATGATGATGATGATGATGATGATGATGATGATGATGATGATGATGATGATGATGATGATGATGATGATGATGATGATGATGATGATGATGATGATGATGATGATGATGATGATGATGATGATGATGATGATGATGATGATGATGATGATGATGATGATGATGATGATGATGATGATGATGATGATGATGATGATGATGATGATGATGATGATGATGATGATGATGATGATGATGATGATGATGATGATGATGATGATGATGATGATGATGATGATGATGATGATGATGATGATGATGATGATGATGATGATGATGATGATGATGATGATGATGATGATGATGATGATGATGATGATGATGATGATGATGATGATGATGATGATGATGATGATGATGATGATGATGATGATGATGATGATGATGATGATGATGATGATGATGATGATGATGATGATGATGATGATGATGATGATGATGATGATGATGATGATGATGATGATGATGATGATGATGATGATGATGATGATGATGATGATGATGATGATGATGATGATGATGATGATGATGATGATGATGATGATGATGATGATGATGATGATGATGATGATGATGATGATGATGATGATGATGATGATGATGATGATGATGATGATGATGATGATGATGATGATGATGATGATGATGATGATGATGATGATGATGATGATGATGATGATGATGATGATGATGATGATGATGATGATGATGATGATGATGATGATGATGATGATGGTGATGATGATGATGAGGTAAAGACTACCTGCAATGATGGAAACGTCGGACAATTTCATTTAATACATCCGCTGTGTAATGACCAACATTTTCGTAATGAACCAACAGCTCACAATGCCTAAACTCTTTCAACTCCGTTGAACTCACTTCAGAGATTGGGATACACTTGGCAAGAACGCAATGTGTAGTGGGATTTGGTTACCGATGGTGAATCAGCGTTGGATAGCGCTTGTTACAAGTTCGGCGGTGACGGAGATCGGAACTATACCAGAACATTTTGTTCACATTCACACCACTCTCGTTTGAACGGTCGTCCTCCTGTTCTGGCTAATTATTCTGGTGAGTCCACACCAAAGGGAAGCACTGGACTCGAGTTTCGCTCTTATTAGAGCTCATTACGCCAGAACAGGAGGACGACCGTTCAAACGAGAGTGGTGTGAATGTGAACAAAATACCTATCCCGCAAAACCCCACAACTGTAACCAGAACATTTATTATCCGATGTGGTGCTTCGTTGTGGACAGTCTCCAGCAAAAATCTATCATACAATCTACGACCCGGTGATTTAAGAACGTCTTATTTATCAGGAAAATGTGAACTGAGCTGTACTGGGATCGAGAGGTTTTGCATACTCGTGCGAAAAATTCACGTTGACCCGGCCAAAACACTGTAGAACTGCTTACAATAGCAAAAAATTGCCAAGCTTATAGAGCAAGTCATGCTGAGTACTTCTGCACGGAATGGGTAACCTATACATTTTCTATAACTATGAATACTCTGTGTCTGGGAGTGTGCCCCCACTGGTAAGACCAAAAAAGCCAATTACAAACGCACGATGAAAGTGGAGGATCGATGACACAGATAACACGCAGTCGTCTGGAAACATTTGGAGCTCACTATTTTTCCGCAGCACATTTACTAGTAAATCTTCCACAGTATCTTCAAACAATATTTGTTGGAAGTGTACGCCTCCTTGAAGGTGGGCATCCTAACGGACAAATACAATCCGTTTACGTAAAACTTAAATATACTGAATGAGTAGTTTCCGGAGGAAAAAAACAGAGAGAAAAGTGTGGCCATCACGAAGAGACTGAACCTTACCGTGGTGTGGTGGTTTGTGTGCCTCCGTGACCCAATGGGTTGTGTCCGTGTGATACTCAGAGGTTCTCATACCAGGTTGGTCAGTGGTCAGAGGTCTGACCGACACAGTCTCCTGGTGTCAGGGGGTTAGGGCATGTGTGGCGACTTGTTCTAGAAAAATGGTAATGCACTTGCATTTCCCGCCAAACACCGCTGTCTTGCGGTTAGGCTTGTGAGGCCAAGCCTTTAGTTGAGGACGCTCATTGTTCTCCTGTCTAGGTGTGGGTGCCCTGGCAGTATCCCAGCCCACGTACAACGATGACACTTACAACGAACAAGACTCTCATGCCACATCAACCAACGCGTGCTGTCACCAAATAAATCATTGGATGGCAGCGAATCATCGGTGTTGAACACTGATGTCATGGTGTCTCCGATGACGTTGTTCATCGTCATCGCCTCTTTTTATTACTCTTCTGATTTCACCGGTAACATCACAATTCACTGCTTCCTTTTGACGCGCTCATTCATATCGGTTGTGGATCTGGTGGTTTTTGATCCGTTTTCCAAGCTTGGCAATTAGCTTGCGGATGTTTCCTCACCAATCGTGCGGGCATTATCAGTGCGTGGACTGGTGATGTCCCCATGGTTGCTGACGAAACGTCTGCAAGCAAATTTCAAGGCTGATCGAGCAGATCAACCAATTAGCATATCCGAGCTGTCAGTATTTCAATGTATTGGCAGCTTTTCAGAATGGGTCAACAATATAATATCGTTCTCATTTGGACATTCCTCCTGTCGCGGCGCGATTGTTTGGTTTGTCCATGGTGCCGGACCCGCTTTTTCTCCATTGGTCTATTTTCTTGCCTATGCTGCGATCCGAACTCCGGCAAAGAGCGTGTTGCCACTACTGCACTGCTCCACTGCCCCACCCATCCGAATTTTCACGTACGTTTGAATGATAAGATTGGTTCGCCCGATGTACAAACGAAAGTGATGTGAGTACGAATTCTACATGCCTTGCAACCACCCGAGGTTAATTTTTATGGATGCTCACAGAAGCTGGTTATGGCCCTTGTCCCAAGAACAGTCTGGATTCTTCTTGCCACTGAGTGCTCTTCTTGATTTCATAGACAACATACTATGCACTGTAACCTGAGCTCTTGCATAGGGTTCGCCTTCGGGTGTTTTGAATGTATCGCTGTGATTGCTTGGAAAAGTAGATTACCCGGATCGTTTGTAATCATGTTGACCCCAGTCTCATCAATACTACGGCGCTAAGCTGAGTAACTTCTGTACTCACACGTTCATGTGTAAAACTTGGTTTGGACCAGTTGTTTACTTTTTCAAAGTCCTCTGCATAGTCTCAATCCCAGCGGAGGATCTAACTTAACAGTAATTTTGGGTCGCATACTACTCATCGGTTTCTTTCTGCGCGCCGAAATATTAGTTCAAAAAGAGGCTGCACCTTGGAGACCTACAACGGAGAACCCCATCAGCACTATCTTGGTGTGCGATCTTCTCGATGTGAAATTAGCCCTCGGGAGGTCTTGAAAACTCTCTTCATAGCATCCGTTGTTGGTGGATGGATGTATGAAACGTCACGACACGTGTCTGAACGGTTCAGTGCTTCACTACGGATAGACTGTCGGTTTCATGTGACGTTAGTTTAACCTCAATTAACGGTTCTGATAAGTTTTATGGGTGAATTAAGGTGTGGTTCTGTGTCTAACCGGCTGTTGAATGGCTATTAGTGAGGTCGATACCGTGTGGAGTGCCACTTAGTGAGGAGGAAAAAGCTCGTTGGACTCAGATGTTTAAGATTTGACTACATCCTGAGAAGAATAGTCTAACCTTGTGCAGCCGACTGATCGATCATCTTCATGCACTGCATACTCCTTAATCTGAGCTTTTTCCAAGTCTAACAGTCCAATTGTCGATGGAATCTTGTGTTACGTCTGTCTCTGAGTCCGACATAAGGACCTTTGAAGACGCCAAATGGGATTTTTTCACTGGTCTGCATCAGACGCTGCTCCCTCTCTCTCTCTCACGTGCTCCATCTCTGTGCCCTAGATGACTGGAGCTGACCGGTTGACTGCGTCCTGTGCCGTGCTAAGCTGATAATGCGCAGCAAGTGGTTGCCGTGGCAATTAGCACAGTGGCTCACAACAACTCAGCTTCCTGCTTGTTGGCACTGCTGCACACTGAAGCTGACAAGAGGTCAAATTTAATGCTTGTCGTGGATATCACACAGTTTTCACTCGTTTTTTCCGTTCTAACTGCCACACTGCGTTGTCAGCCTTATGGCTAATATTGCAAGGCGCTTGCTGACTTTTCCGGTTTTCGTGCATGTAGTATCCGTCTCTTGGTTTACGTCACTGCACGTTGGGTAGAAAGACGTCACCACACTCACTGGATGCTGACGTACGCGCATATGACCAAGACTCTGCTTGGTGCGGAAAGGCTTTTCTGAATCGATTTCGGTTCACACACTCGTCTCTTCTACCCTGACGCTTTTTAGACCAATTTTTCACATCTTCTGTAGCTGATTCCGTGTTTGGGCTGAAAAATCTCACAGCACCTACCCAAACCGCCGTGTAAGTCACCATAAGTTGTGTGTGTAAGTGTGAAATTTCGAATTAGTTGCTAAGTTTTTACATCACTCTTCTATATTCCGATGCACATTTGATACTTGAGCTGATTGACATTTGACGCGTTGCTCTGGAATTGCTGTTGTTGTGCTTTCATTCATTGAGCAGTCCAACAGTTTTTTTTGTTTTTCAATGGAGATTTCGTCCTACAAGTGAAGTCAACCTGTGCCGAAAGGCTGAGGCAGCTATTTGATCCTTATTTTAGGAATCATCAGCAGTGCGCATATCGCAAATCCACAGAGAGATTCGAACTCGCGACCTCTCGACTGGAAGTTGGAGATTTTACCGTTCGGCCACGAGAGGCTGGCCAACACTGTGATAAATTCGTACCTAGACAGGATGTGTGTGTGCCACTCGTCCTTCAGTCATGGAATTCACATCACTTGGCCACGTGTTGACGGGCTGCTTGAGTGACTACTTCTCATATGGAAATTTCACTCGTCGGTTGAATTATTCTTCATTCCTTTTACCGTTTTCAAGCTTAACAACATATGTCAGGGAGAACTGTGATCTCTTCCCGTCTCATCATTTCCTGTTTCACCGAACTAAAGCCTCGACTGGCGTAGAGGAACGGTCTACTAGCCTTGCTTCTTTGGGAGAGAGACGTGTCTTCCGTCTCTTTCTCTGGGGAGCAAGAATTGGTGGGATCTGTGTAAGGGTTTTCCCAAATATGTATGAAAATACATTTGGGAAATGCCATTTCGCCAAATCAGGTGGTCCGCAAGACTACGAGTTTACCAGTCCAGGAGACAGCTCTGGGTGTGGCAAGGGGCGTGAATAAATACGTTTTCCAGTTCAAATATCTCTCCTTCCTGTCCAGTCATTGCAACGAGTGACACTGTTACGTAGTCCAGCGTTTGGCTGTACGCATAAGTCTTAGTTGCTTGTCAGTAGTGGTAAGTGGCTCATTTTACGAGCTAACATGGCATCCTAAATGAACACTACCCTACTGGAATTGATTTTCTTTGGAGAAGTTCAGTGCCTGGTCCATCGATATCAAAGCCCTTTTTGATGATTCCGTTGTTGATTCCAGTTGATAAGAGATTCAGTTCAGTATACGAGTCATTAATCAGGAGGAGTTCGTTTGGGCGTGCTACTCTTCCTTATTTTTTGGAAGTCTTTTTGGAATTCTTGTCACTTTTGGACATTTTTGGACGCGCCTCCTCTTTGTACTGACTATGACTGCTGCTCTCTTTAGTTTGATGCTGTTGTACTTGAGGTGTAAGCTTTCTCAAGTTACAAAATTTGTGGATTAACCCTACTGACAAGCAAGGCTGCCTGTCATTCCTTCAGCCTTGTGTTTGGGACAGCTCACTGGTTGAAACGCGAACTTACTGACCGAAAGATCCATGGTCCGAACTTGACCCCGGTATCTCGACTGCCTCTGTCTAAGATTGGGCAACCTGGCAGCTCTCGTTAGTCCTTTGCATGGCATGGCAGCTAGGCACCGTATGGGTGGTACAGCAGAGCGATTATTTATTTGTTTATTTATTTTATTATTCTTACTAATGTTATGTTGGAATCCCTTTTCATTCGGCCGACTGTCCATGAGGAAGCTCAGCTCTCGTTGTCAAGTTTTTGGTTCGCTTTTGTGGCCTGCGAAAGACGTTCAGTGTACTCTCTGCCCTTGTCGCATGTGTGACAACGTTCCCTTCTTGCTTAGAACTGTACTCTGCACACTGTGTAGGAGAAAATGCAGCGTACGACTTCCAGGTGCAGTTATTTTATCAGCCTGCAGACTTGAACCTATTGTGGGATGCCGAAGAGAGTGCTATTTTTCGTGCCCAATTCAGAGTGTCGGAAGCAGAGAGGTGGTCAACCCTTGACCTGGCAGAGGGGTATGAAAGAGATTACGAAACGTTTGGGCGCTATCCCTGCTACTCGCCTACCAGGATGGGGACCGCGTAATCCCCACTGTGCCTGGTTGGAGAAGCTGCAAGATATGGCTGCCAACCGATGTCAGTGGCGTTCTTGTTGTCAGTTTCTATGCAGATTGCTTGAATGAGTGTCTGAAGGTGTAGGCACCTCGGAATAATTGTAGTAAGCTAGCACTAAGTTCCTTCCCCATCCACCTTTATTCTCTTCTTCACAATAAGGCTTTCAATTAAATCATGGTTGTACGGCATTGGTGTTGAACACTAATGTCATGCTGTCCATGATGATGATAATAATGATGAGGATACCGGGTCGCTTAGTCACAAGTCATTTAGCCCGCGGAAGGTAACCTTCAACAACTAGGAGCCAGGTGGGGGGGGGCACCGAATGGATATTGTTTACTTGGTCAAGGAGAGCATTTCCACAAAATACGGTGCTGTTTCTCACGGTCGTCCCTTTGAACCTCTCCTCGGCTGTTCCTGTTTGTCCATCTCATCAGCTGTAAAAACCGCGCACATGTTGTACAGTGGTTATAGCTGCCACGGTTTTGTTCGGCGATGACCTGGAGAAGTAGCCGGCGGATAGCTGTGTATTGGAGACGTTCCAGTTTGCTTTTACTTTAATACAGGGAGAATTATTATCGCACCGACTGTGTATGAAGGGACACGTGGAACTTGTCAGTTATTGGCCCGGTTTGGACTAAATTGATTATAAAATATAAGGAGCTCAATGAACTACAACATTTCAAACGAAAACTTCAAATGAAGAAAAAATCATGAAACTTTTTGCACCGAAAACCCAAAGTTTCCTCCCGGGCAACACGGGCCGTTCTTTACGAGCTATGCGTCCTTCCGGAACCCGACCCTTTTGCTTCTGTGATGTGTTTTCAATCCGATTAGTTTTAAGTATCACATACTCACTTACTTACTTGCTTAGCCTATTGTTCATTGTATCATCGTATGATTCAGCGCCAGATGCCGGTTCCGTTTGGGTACACTTCAGTAGTGTGCTTCGGTAGTATTGTAGTTCACTTCAGCAGTAGCTCACTTCTGCTATTCGGATCGTGTACCCGCACCTGGTAGCTCTACGATCTCACTCTCTTGGCGCACAATGTTCTTTTCGTACTTTTGTTGCACAATGCACAGCAACCCGCGAGAAACCTGCGCTTCCATTTATGGGTGCTTCACAACATAATGTACAATAAAAGGTATATTTTTGGCTTATATGGTGGTCTTCAACCGCCCGCATCGTTTCACGTGTGCGTGACCGACTATGGTGGTGGTTGGTCCGTTGCTTTATGGCTTTTTTTGACTGTGATCCCCATGGGATTATTGAAACTTTGCTCTATGCACTATAGATCCAGATTTAAATCCACAGTTTGGAATGAGTACAGCGATGGTGCATCTACGTGAGAAACTGTACAGATACCATGTCGAAGCTTAAAATTGAGGATTTGTCGGATTAGTACAGTTACGATAATGTTTTTTCTTCAACAGAGTGTCTTACATGGACAAAATTTCTCTGTATGGATGGATGTGGACTGTGTAGTTCCCGAACATCCTTGGTTATCAAACACCCGGTTAACTCCAGAATTATAAAAGGGTTATTATGTTAGCCTAACAAATTCATCTAACGCTTGAATGTTTGGTTTTATCCCACCAGGCTTCGTAGTACGTATGCTACTAAAAGCTGAGGCATTAGATGTTGTCCAATCTGGCCTGGTTAGTCTTAAAAAGACCGTGTGTTTAAAATGCACTGACGTTTCTTCGGTGTACATATCACTCCGACTAAGACTTACATTATTCTCCGCGACTTTTTGAACTTCCACCGATTAATCCTGTTCAGATGGCTCAGTGGTTAGAGCGCGAATTTACTGACCAGAAGGTTCGTGGTTCGAACACGACCTCTGCATCTCGACTTCTCTTGTCTAGGCTTGAGCAACCTGGCAGTATCGCAGCCCTCGGGCTTCCTTCGGGTGGCATGGCAGTTAGGCACCGAAAGGGAGTTACAGCTGAACAATTGTCTTTTTTTTAATCTTCATCTTCACTCCTGTTCGGGGATGACAGTATCTCTGTGGTCTCTGTGCTTTTCTTGAGGTACATGTCATGAGAAGGTGAAACAGCGGGTCGATCGGATCTATTGTTCGTTCAGCTGTAACACCAAGAGCAGTCAAGATGCGGAGGCTGGGTTCGAGCCACGGACCATCCGGTCAGTGAGATTGCGTTTTAACCACTGGGACCTTAGTCCTACGGCTTCTGGGTACCTCGCACACAGCCTTACCCCCACAATGTTTTCTGATCGCAATAACTGTTATTCAAGCAATCTACGGGGCAAGATATTTTATTAGGTACAATAATCCGCTCAAGAGACCACTCGAACGAGACCGAATTCCCTCTTCCCACCGTGGGTACGTCTGTGGAATCAATTTGACGGGATTAAAAAGGAAATATCGATATCCATACACTTTATCGTTACTGGAAAGGGTAATAGAATTTGTGCTTCTTTTTCTCATAGTACGAGAAACCAAATAATGCGAATGGGGAACATACTAGCCGCTTTTTGTTTGAAGGCAGTCGCGTCCATAAATATGGGTATTCTCCATAGAGCCACATCCCTTATGCAAATGCAAGCAAGCAGTTAAAGCTACAACAATGCGTCCTAACGGGGGGGGGGGCATCCCGGATTCGAAAGACACTTAGATTCCTCATCGTCTTCACGAAATACACTGGTTTGCACACCAATCTGGTTTCAACGGTAAACTCAACTACATCCAAGCTGAATTCCTCGTTCATAATATTTTTCAACTGAATGTGCTGCACAAAGGCCGTCCCATGTTTCAGTTGGTACGGTATTTGAGATATCGTAGTATATTTTCTTGGAGGAGCACTGCTTATAAAGTTGCTTGAGAAGAGGTTCCAGCAACCTTACGAGTTGTTCCCTGTTGTCAAAGCATTCCTACTCATAAAGTTGTAGGTGACTGAGTTCAGGTTGATAATACCTTAATACAATCCAATTTTTCGACAAGATACATGTAGATGGACCACCAGTGGGTGAATGCTAATCAGAGTATGTTCCTGCGATTGATCATCAGCTAAACGGAAACAGGATATCTTCATTTACGTCTGCATATGCATGTGTTTACAGTCTAGAACTAGTTCCCGGAGTTTTGTCTCTCAGGTTTGTTTTAATTTGACCTTTGTGAGCACAAAATGTCGGGTCGTTCCTAAAGCAGTGTTCTCGAACTTTGGAGGGCGTTTTGGGGTATCGGAAGCGTGATAAATTCAGTCAATGAGTGATCGACTCTTGAGGTCGGGAACACCACTCATATGATAGTAAGAATCGTCACTTAGCTTGGCCAATTACCACGTACGGGGACAACTGCCAGGAACGAAACTTTTGAAAGAGATCTGTCCCCCCTTTGCATGCAAAGTTATTCGAACGGAAAAAAACAGGTGCTTCGCTAACGTGAGTCATTTCACAGAAGCTGTAGGCCATCAACAACAAGACAAAGCCATTCTTGCGGACGTGACACTTCGGTTAAACTTTCTTCCGGCCAAAATTGGTTACTTGAGTTTCCTTAACCTTGTGCCAACTCTAGTCTTGAACTTGTACTTAAAATTTCATCTCAGTCAGTTGCAGGTCTTGTGTGTTACGCGAAGCAAATGTATCGTCACATTTTGTAGGCACCGATGCTTGAAGACAGGCTATGAAAGTCTCCAAACTAACGTTAGAATGATTGAGCAGTTCGTCCTGTTTGCAACTTATTCACTTGTAGACGGACCCTTGCAGTGCCAGTTTCGTCTTGTTTTCGTCCAGCTGAAAAACTGCGTAGGCGAGCCTATCGATCACTCAGCACGATAGTTCGCTTACCTACCCTCGTTGCCCACAACTGCAGGTTGATTAAATCAGGTGCAACCTTATCCGATCTGAATGCTTTTTCACGTGTGCCTAACTTACGGTGCGATGTATAGCGTCTTCACTGGCCAGTTGGAGGCGTGGCGTCAGTGGATGGAGGCATGTGCAGGCTGGAGCTGCAGGGTGCAGTGCGGGGTGTGGGCGGGTTCTGAGGTTCGTTTATAATTCGACCGCTTTCTGAAGGTTACCTTTGCATACCAGTTTGGGCTGAGAAGGCTGGGGATATTCATTCATTACGATTCAGAGTGATAAGACGCTGGAGTTCCGTATAAGTTTCTAAAGTGTCAGCTCCGGATTCTGTTTAATTCAGTTCAGTACCCGGGCCTGGATGTCTGCATCCTGTGGCGACTGAAGACCAGGCACGAAGATGAGACACTTGAAGTGATCTTCGATCTTGGTGCTGACCTTGAAGCTCGTAAATTCTTTGTTGACCACACAGGCGTACGCGATGAATTCTTCAGTAGCCTTCCAGGCAATCTTGAGACATTGATAGCGATGTCAGTCGATAGGAGTGCCAACGTATATTGATGCTGGTCCACTGTGACGAGGAAGATCGTATGGCGAATGTGCATACCGTTCCCGCATAACCCAGGTCATCACACAATCCAGTACAGGTGTTCCTAGTTACTCACCGAAGCGATCCACCTAGTGCTTGCTAACTCGGTGATGAGTACTACTTTGCTCAAATTCGTCACTTGAGATACTATTTTTGCAAACGATGTGGGAATGTGGAACATAAAGAAACCAAATGTTTTGCAGAAACATCTGGAGGATAGCCACAGAACTTCGGCTGAACTCCAAGCTTTCAAAGATGTTCTTCAAATGTTGTGTTTACAATAACTGTCACTCACTGCGGTAGTATGTTACTGTTATGATAAAGAGTGTGTCCGTTCGGCTTCATCTGGAGACTTATTGAGTTATTGCCGTAATCTCTGATTTGACGTGGCACAGACTTGGTAGACCCACGTGTGATGCAACTTCAGACGTCGCTCACGACACATTCGGTTCAGAGTTACCTTTTTTCGGACGGTTCAAATGTGAGTTTGCGTTTCGTAATTCGCATCCTAACGGTGTTTATTACGTTACATATTATGAGCATTTGAACTGTTTGGCACTGATTGGACAGATAAATTGAATTTATGGAATATACCACTGAACGGTATTGGTGAAAGCTGAGATAGTTCTTCGTTATATCCTACCGATTCTCCTTGTTCTGTGGCACCAGTAACTTTTAAACACAGGGTAACACTGAGTCTAAGTACCCTGATGTTTTTGCAGGGGCTCTTTGAATGTGTGCTAAGGTAGAAGCTGTGTTGTGTGCGCCCTGTATTTTGTCCAAAGTGGTTGATACTGTATGCTTCTGTCGACGTAGGAGATGCAAAACTTAATCGGATGGAATCCATGGGTCCAGTTTATCATGGATCACACCCATTGTAGTTATCAGAAAAGCTACCTGTAGTTTGCTTGTTTGTGCTGATTTTTCGACCCACGCGCTAGAAATGCACCAGCATCCCTTACTAGTTCTGGAAGATATATTCACGAAGCTAAACGGATGAGATATATTTTTTCACGAAAGCACTCTTTCTGATGCACACCTACGTGCAGTGGTTGAGGGGCGTTTCAAAAAATTGTCCTAGCAATGGTTCTTTAGCGCCATCCTCTCCGAATTACAGTTTGCCATGGCCTATCGGGATGGTATAACTAATCATTTTAACCTTAACCGCTGAACATCATTATGCACGCCTGAGCGAACTGCTCTCCAGGATAGATGAGTATAGGTTACGCGTGCGTCGATCTCATAGCATTTAGTATCACTACCTTAGCCCTGTAATCGATAGTAATCGACTAGAGCAGAGCTACGATGCAATCATTTTTCGGTCAGCCAGCTTCCATCACAACTTTATTTGGCCAATTCATGAACTCAGAGCCCGAATGTTAAATGCACTCTTGGCACAAGAATCAACGTGATGTTACTCATCTTAGTGTCGAAAGGCCTTTGGTCACATTAAATGGTTTTTAGCTCCAATCTTCTTCCGACCCTGATAATAGTTGCTGCTGGTGCGTCGCAAAACGGCATTAACAACAAAAAGCGGCAATGTGTTCTCCGTGAACGTTGAAAAAAAGGCGAAGAAATTGTAGTCAAATCAGGAGAGAGAACTTGATCCTCGTTTTTGTCGTTGTAATATTCTAGAAGATAGTAAGTACATGGTCGAAAATCTTCGCTGTGCACGGACCGCAAAACCTTGTTACCGATTTTTCGCACCAAACGAGGCATCGCCGTCCACATAGCTACCACTCTGTATGAAGAGAAATGTTCCACGATGCACCAGGTGTATTTCGCGACATCTCTTCGAGTGTGCGCTGCAGAACAATGTCAGATAAAATAACGAAGGTAGTCTTTATAGAGATGTCGAAAATGCCTTACCGTTTGTGTTCCTGGTTTACTATGTGGAACGCAACTGCGAGGTCGGCACACACAATGCCCACTCTTAAGAATATGATGGTTTATCAATGAAGCCGGTATCGACTGTGCACTTGTCACCGGATTTCAATTTGTGTTTGGAACGGATTGATTCATACGATGTTGCTTCCGAATCGGGATGTTTTCCGCATGTCTTTGACGAAGTTACCTCTCCATTCTGCCAACGTAGGTGCCACTAGTGAACCGGTAAACGAGATTGGATATGGCGCAATTAGGTAGTGGAACTTTGACTCCAAGGGTCAGGATTCGGTTGCATTTGTAGATGAACACAGGTTTAGCAGCCTAGTAAGTTCGTTTAAAAACAGACTAAACGCCGCTCCACTAATGTGGTCTACTTTGAATTTCAAATTCGGAAAAAAAATATCTGCCTTTGGGACTGGACGAATCCGCGCCTTCAGCTGAAGCATTTGAGTGAAAAATCCCTTCTAAATAGTTAAGCTTGGTGCCACGGGTGCCTTCCGTGCCTCTCGCTGTACCATATTACATCTTAACCGAACCCCTTTTATAGCGCATCGGTACAGAACTGGAGAAATGAAGGTACCGGTCAGTCCAAATTCGATGAACTGATCTATGAAGTATTCCATCATCTTGGCGAACCAGTTGGACATCAAGGAAGGCAACTGTGTCATTCGCCTCACGCTCGCCCGTTAACTTGATGTTTGGGAAGGCGCGGGACAGCTCCGGACCTCCTGAAAGGTTCCATTATGTCGTATTTGTTGATTTTTGGTTTAGGTGGCTCGGAATTTTTCAAATGGGATATGCAAGCAATTCCACTAATTTTACACCTTGTAACTATGTAGCCCTAAGCAATTGTTTCCCACAGTGGTTATCAGTTCATCCTTCAGGACTATGCAGACACGGTTACATCGAGCATATACGTACCCCAGCGTATCTTCCGCAGTCACACGGATAAGCTGAACGTCTTGTATGACATTTAAGGACACACTGGTTAATAAAATAATAATCGTTCAGCTGTACGACCCTTTCGGTGTATAGCTGCCATACCACTCGTAGGAGGTATGAAGGCTGGGATACTACCAGGGTGCCCAAGCCCATACGAGACCAGTCGAGATGCCAGGGTTGGGTTTGAACTACGGACATTCCGGCCAGTAAATTTGCGCCGTAATCACTTAGCTATCTCCAGCTGCGGTACACTGAATAAAAGCAGGGGAGAGGAATTAACCAGAAAAAATCGCCTACCTGATGAGCCGCAAGAAGGGCGAAACCGGTTGTGGCCTGTCGAAGAGTTTTCAGCAACCTTGTGAGTAGTTCCCCTTATGAAAGTCGGTTAAGTTTTCTAAGTTCAGTATACGACGTCAATCGCACGAGTACCTTGAAAATTTTCACCATCTAGAGGGTTTCTTGAATGAAGTGTCAGAATTGTATTTGACGCCTTGAACCCATCGTCACAAACAATATTCGGGTTGAGCTGGCTTCAGCCGACATCGTAGTGTGCACGCGCAACCTTTTTTGGTAGGTGATATTGCTCTTGTCGTGAATTTGTCTGGTGAAAGATCAAGTTGGATCCCTTTCTGCGTTGTTGCGTGGATTTTGAGCGTTATGTAGATAATCCGGGTGAACTCCCTTGTATGGACTAGACATGTCAGCCACAATCGACCCCATTTTGAAGTCCTGAGATCATGCAGACCACGCGATCTCTCACTAATGTTAGATGTCCTACCTACCAAATCAGCCCCCAAGAAAACGTGCTCCCGAAACAGTCTTGAGGTTAGTCCACAATATAAGATGTACGTATCAAATTGGACAGAGGCGGGATGGCTCAGTGTGGCTAGAGCTCTAATTTACTGACCGGAAGGTCCGTGGTTCGAACCCAACCTGTGCCTCTCGACTTCCCCTGTCTAGGCTTGGGCGACCTGACAGTATCCCAGCCCTCTTACTTACTTCTGGTGGCATGGTAGTTAGGCACCGGAAGGGTGCTACAGCTGAACGATTATCAAATGGGACGTGCCATTCAGTTCAGCTTAAAGGGGGAGGTGTGACGTGTCACGCATAACTACTGAATTGCATTACTTTTTCAGCATGCTGCCAAAAGTACCTTATATCATGCCCGTCATAAGTTGGTCCATCCACGATCAGTCAGTCAATAAATGTATGCCATGTGTCCATGATTACACAAGCCCCTGCAGCAAATGACTCTGTTCGCATTACGCGATTGGTTGGGTTTCCTGTTGATTTGTGCCGCGCTTCTATACCCTCACTTGTATCAGTTTTGCATTATTGGACTTTCGTGACTGGTGCGTTTTCGTTCCGCTGTAATGGCAGTGCAATCAGCAGTAGAATAGAGCAGTAGTAACATGGTCACCAAGCGCAGTTTACTGATCCCATCATCCTTCCATCATTCAGTGTTGCGCGGCTTAGTTGTTTTTCCGGCTAGCGCCAGTCGTTGTACACCATGATGTCGCTTCAAAACCTTGCTAAATCCCGTTGTTCCGTTTTCAAGGACTGCCGCTATACTATTCCTGATTCAGCACAGCGATTGACCAAGTTTGGGGAGTAATGGACGTATGTATCTTTGTAACTTCGGTGTGCTAGTTTACCATTTGAGACCTCAATCTCGTGGAGATCAACATTAGAAACCGAATGTGTTAACGAGATGGAAAGGAAGACAGCGCGAGCCACTGTCATCCTCCCCAGCTATTCCACCTGTCTATTAATGGCGACGTGTGACAATATTAAGCACCTCAATGTCTGGATATACCTGCCTTAAATAATTTCACACTCAATGTTTAACAAGTAATTAATGCGGGAATGAAAGTGGTGTAAAATATACCCACACTGTTATTAATTTCCATGTGGGCCTGCTTTATCTGCGTTCACTCATTCAAGTACTCAGAGTGTGGAGCTACAAAACGAGATAAAGACGCTGGGTGCTAGTCGCTTAAAAGTTACTCATGTCTGTACGATGAATTCCATCTCATCGTTCGACATAAAACTCACAGTAGACCATCATCCGCCAATGAGGGAAGGATCGTTTTTGGGCGATATTTGTCCAATGAACGGTTACTGCAAACTTTGTCACCCTGTGGATTCACAGTCATCGTTGTCAGCACATCGGCGTTCAACACCAATACTTCGGAGTTTGATTTTAAAAGTATTTCGACCGAACTGAATAATGCGCTGGCGGTCACGGTCAACCATTGGGCGGTCGGAGTGTGTGGTTTTTAGGGCTGACCTTTTCTAACTTGTGCTACCGTCAGGAGGCGGCATCGCTGCTTCCATGAATGTGAACGTGCTGGTCGCCTCAAAGCGAAGTTTTACCGACTTCACACTACTCTCACGGGAACAATATAAATTTACCTCCAGGCCACCCGGCAATCCGATTTGTCGGTGTGCGGGTTATTCGCGCTGCTTTCCTAGTCTCTCTTGGCATACGGAAGTCCATCCAGCGTAGTACGTCGGATCACTGAAGCCCTGATGCTCGACCACTGCATCAAGGTGACAACTATAGGCCGGGGCTACGACGGTGGTATTGAATGATGAGCTTTTGAACTTTGCCGGTGCACTTCTGCAATTGATATGTTTGAATGACAGATGCACTTCAGCACACCCAGTTAGTCAGTTCATTCTTTCATTAGGGCTTCGGAATGAATTTCGAAATCATATCGACACGATCAGGTATATCCAACAGCCCGATAAGTAAACCTAAGGATTACATCCAAAGGCCTTGGCAATCCAAACAAACATATACTTCCGAACTGTCTGTGGTTGAAAAGCTGAACCAAATTGAACTGAATTCGAGTCTGGTTGGCTTTATCCAGAGTTCCTGTTTTCCATGTTCGCATCGCAAATATTACTCGGTCTGATTGCCACTCTGTTGTTAACACCAATGGAGCCACCATTTTGTCTTGCCCCTGCCCTACGATAATTTTCTATCGAATCCCACGCAAACCACTTCAGTCCAACTGGTTACGGAGCGAGTGCACGACATCTATTACTCATGCATACAGGTCTACGTAGGCTTGGGCCGCTCGTCTCCC
Source organism: Opisthorchis felineus (assembly GCA_004794785.1). Taxonomy (NCBI): domain Eukaryota; kingdom Metazoa; phylum Platyhelminthes; class Trematoda; order Opisthorchiida; family Opisthorchiidae; genus Opisthorchis; species Opisthorchis felineus. Next base: position 223,960 of record SJOL01008964.1, on the reverse strand, counting down.
TTTCCATGACTAACCAAATATATTCGCACTCCAAATGGTCTATTTCGGCTGCACGCACAAGGTTGATCGGTGCGTTGGAGATCTGCGATTTTTTTTACAACAGACCAGAGAGGTGGCCAACCCTTGACCTGACAGAGGGATATGAAAGAGATTACGAAATGTTTGGGTGCTGTCGGTGCTACTCGCCTACCAGGATGGGGACCGCGTGATCCCCACTGTGCCTGGTTGGAGAAGCTGCAAGATATGGCTGCCAACCGATGTCAGTGGCGTTCTTGTTGTCAGTTTCTATGCAGATTGCTTGAATGAGTGTCTGGAGGTGTAGGCACCTCGGAATGATTGTAGTAAGCTAGCACTAAGTCCCGTTCCCATCCACCTTTATTCTTTTCTTCACAATAAGGCTTTCAATTAACTCATGGTTGTACGGCATTGGTGTTGAACACTAATGTCATGCTGTCGATGATGATGATAATAATAATGATGATGACATCAGTTCAAGAATCAAGCTCCCGCTTAATGGGGTGCTTCGATCCAGCCTATGCATCAGGTGTATGTGGTGAACGCTTTTCTAATTTGACATACCAACAGAGTGCCGCCGCGTATCTCGGTGCCCTCGAGAAAGGGGGAACGAGCGGCTTTTTTCTGGCGAAACGTGTACTCTATTGGATGACTGGATTTAGTCCAGTTTTTTTGAATGGCGTTCGTTAGCATTCGTGTGGAGAGTTTAGAGAGATTCTCGATTGTAACAGATTTATGGAGTGAATACGGCCATATGCTACAGAGTGGCTATCAAGCCTTGGAAAATCTTTTTAACCTAAGATCCTTTCCTTGATTGCTTGTAAAATCAATGAGTTCGGGTTTTACACACTTGCAATTTATCGTATCAAATAGGCTTTGGATGAATCCGTTGATTGTTCGGGCCTTTCTGCGAAATCTTCGAAGAATGAATACCCACAACTCAGGACATTTGAGCAGCTCCTGGGAAGTAGCCTCTTTATTGGTTGGTTGGCTTGTCAGCAAGGTGCACTGTTATTCTGTAGTTTCCGACGCACAACAACCACCCGCGCTTCTACGTCATCCAATTGTCCAAATACTGTGAGCAACATAATATTACGGATCCCATGTGGCTCCAGGTAGTATTTCCACTAACAAAACACTACATTTCTTTAGACTCATCCTTATAACCTGATCGAAGTTCTCCCGACTCTTCCTAACATCGGTGATATTGTTACTGATACATATTGTTTCCTCTCAATTATGCCAAAATTTTGCTGAAGTGAACATCTCACTCACTATCCAAACAAAAGTGGTTGTCTTCTGTTTCAAAATCAGGGCCACATGGTCTTTGAAGACGAGCTTATCGTTGGAAATGGAAGTCATGGCCTCACTGTATGTGCAGCAACGGTTTATTGTCGCAGCGCTAAATGTACAGTTTCTATTGTCGCTGATGGCTGGTCCTAATTTCTAGCAGCTTAGTTAAGGTGAACAAGTGTGCATTCGAAGACCGGACTTTGAACGTTCTCTACGCCCTCTACGCTAAGTAACGTACCAGCCCCATCTGACCCACTCGGTGTACAGCACGGCACTATAATCTCTGACCCGAGTTCCATTTCACGTTGTTCCTATCAACACACTCTGGATTCATACTGTCCTGTCTAGTATGTTTTATGTCAACGATTACTACCATTCTTTGCCCGCCTCTCCAGGACACAATAATTAAAAGCTTTCCCTTCTATACCACTCAGACTTGAACTGCAGGAAAGCCATGAACTCTTGTTGCCCACAACCTAGGAATTGGTTGTCATAACCAAGCAAGCGTTTTTGAGGGTGTGGGACAGACAGGATGTTTACATGATTGGTCCAAAAAACAAAAAGGCAGTGTTGCACATTCTAATTGGTTAACTTGCATTACGTTGGTGCGGCTGTATATCACTCAACCGTCATAACCTGACGGCTGGTCTATGCAGAGAACGCACTGGGTTAGGCGGTAATGAATCTCCCCCTTTGTTCTGTTTTTCATGATCAGCGGACACTGCGCGAAAAAAAGCGTGCTTGAAGTTACTATTCCTGAGTTGTCGGTGCTGAATTGATGTAGAACAGGAGTACTGTAACCTCGGCAGCTACCGACGGTGGTTTGTTATCTGGCACTTGAAATTTTTGTTCTCTTCCACCAACACAGGCAGCTACTTTCATGCTGATCTGATCATGGCATCAAAGGAGAGCAAACTGTCAAGCCACGCGAAACGCCGACGTCGACACCAGCTCAGCCTTTGGTCTTCGAAACGTTCGCAACACAGTGCTACTGTCGGCACCAACAGTACAGGAGTGTTCCGTTCGTTTATCAATGCTTCTGACGATGGTTACCTTCATGTGACTCGGGATCGAATTTACTTCACAACGGGACCCGGTTGTGCCCATCCACGTCTCTTGGCTACTTGGAGTTTTGATAACGACGAGCTTGTCCAGTGTGGCACTGCTCGGATCAAAACAAACGAGGACACGGAACAGTTGGATGTTGATAAGGCCTCTTTGTTCTTTTTGACTGCTTCGCCTTACCATCCCGACGCTCCAGGGTGTCACCTGTTCCTGTCGGACCGCGCCACTGAGCTTTGCGAATGGATCGAGAACAACAATCAATCGGCAATCTATCAAGCCGAATGGCGTCGCCTCACATCGCTTGCTGCTGTGCTGGATACACCATTCTCCTCCGGCCCAGTCCCGTCAGGCTTGGTGAGCACCTCGGACCAGCCTTTATCCGACCATTCACATACGACCCCGTTTAATGTGGTGCACACCACGCAACTTGGCACATCGTGTGCTTCTACTCAGTGTTGTCAGTGTTCCCTTGCCAGTGAGTACTATTCACTGGAAAGAATCCAACGGGAAGAGGCTGATGATACTGTGAGTCCTTCCGCCCCCTCATTCGTTCTGAATACTGAGTCAACCTATCCCATTTTAAGCTTTGTAATCTGGTTTTTAGTCGGTTGTCGATTTGGATACCACATGTACCTGACTAACAGTAGAGACCGGCTTATTGCACTCTCTCAGTATGCGGCCGAACACCCTTTCACAGCCCATGTTGTTTCAAATCACTGAAGACGGAGTACTTAGACTAGTCATCTGGCATTTCTTCTGACCCTATTTCTTTGTTCTCTGCTCGTCTGTGGAGCCAGAATTTGGAGGTACATTTCTCAGACAGGACTGTTCGTGCATTACTTTCGTTCTACTCGAAGAAAGCACGCGGGTCGGGATATTGGCCGGTTTAGATTGGAATCGAACTACAGACCTTTCGACTGGAAGCTTGTGTAGTGTTTGAGAGGCGGTGGTCACTGGATAGTGCAAGTACTCTACGGGGTTTCGGCTTCCACCGATAGGAAGGTAGTTCCGGGAGACAATCACGAATTGAAGACTGTAACTTTCGCAAATTCAATGGGGTTCTTTGGTAAAACGTGATACTTGCAGATCAGACGTCTTATTTTTTCAGGTGATAGCTCTGATATAGGCCCTCGTGCTTCTATAGGCTAGCGTTATTATTTATTTATTTATTGTTTATTTATTTATTTATTATATTTATTATTTATTTATTGTTTTATACCATGCTGTGGCCTCGCCTCTCTTGATCTTCGTGATGATACCCATAGCAAGCCATCGTTTTGAACACCGTAACAGGTAACACACGAACACGCATCCATATATCGCTCGACTGTGGTTGCCAGTTGGTCAGTGGCTTAACCCAGTCATTTGCGCCGACGCGTTTTCGTCATCCGTTTTCCGAACTACGACCCAATGTGGGCTGCGAATGCATGAATTTCTGTCTTTGACGGATTGTAATTTTGCTTCTGACGTACATCACTTGCAGCGTTCCACGTCCTTCCGATCTCGATATAACTGGTATGAATACGGTTGATTCGTTTTTCCCAATTCACAGTTCTCTTAAGGACAATAACTCTAGTTCCCTTGGCATACTCAGCAAATCTGTTTCTCTGTATCGATTTCACAACTTTCGTTTCCTTCCCTCCTACTGCTTGTTATGGTCTAGTTAGTAGATTCATATCCGGATCGGCCGGAATGTGTTATCGCCAAATCATTTTTTGCACCCAAACTAACCGTGGTTGAATGATACCTATTTCAACTGGTCGACTTTTCCAGGGAATTAGCCTATCCAAATTCTGCTCTAAATACAAACGATCCAGGCACGAAACGATGCACATATATCAAAACCCTTCTGTTAAACTCATTGACAGGTGATGTTGGAACGTGCATGTTCGAAAACTAGGTGAGACCGATCGGTGTCTCACTCGACAGGGTGCTAATAACAGCCTACGTCACACTGTGCTACAAGTTTATCAAGGCACTCCATGTATTTCAGTTAATCTTATCATCAATCGACGCGGGCCAGCCGCTTTTCTTTACCAAAATTCATTAGTGTAGGTTCGCAAGCAAACCATGCGCTACACCTGACACATAAATGCCGGGGTATTCCGTTTATCCGGTTCTACTGTGCAAATTAGTTTGGTTGTATTGTGGTTTGTTTGCTTGAGGACGTATGATTAGGACCGTGTGAGACACCATATGAGAGGTCTGGCAATTGCAGTTGCTCACAATCCTCGATACAAAAGCCTCTTGTATACGAGTCCATTCAATACTACCTCGTGGTTGTAGTATTTGAGAGGATCACACTCAATCTATTGACTGGGGCAATGTTGGGACTCAGCAGATGGGGTTTTAACCACATATTCATTCTGGGTGAACCCCCGACGAATTAGTCGATATCAGATCGCATGACGGCTCGAGGTAACTCAGTGGTTTAGGCACGGAATTACTAACCAGAAGGTCCGTGGTTCGAACCCAACCCGGGCATCTCGACTGCTTCTGGCTTGGGCGACCTGGCTGTTTCTCAGCCCTCGTACTTCCTTCGGGTGGCACAGTAGCTAGGCATGTGAACCACGTGATTGAGAATTAAGTTTAACATCTGTTCCAACGCAAACATACCACCGATCACTGACCAGCTCCCGCGTCTCCGTGTTATTGTTCCGAAATTCGCCGGTTTGAATCTTCGTGGAGATTCGTTGGATGCATACTGATCATGATTACTGGCAAGAATGAAAAGCTACCTGGTACTTCTCATCGGTTAGTATAGTTTCGCTCTATTTACGAGACGAATTTCACAGGTGACCTAACAGTCGTCTCAAGAATTCCGGATGTGGCCAGAAACCACTATCGTTCTGCTGCAACATCCTTCCGGTGCCTAGCTTCCATGCCACCCGCAGGAAGCACGAGGGCTGAGATACTACCAGGTTGCCCAAGCCCAAACAGGAGAACTCGAGCTGCAGAGGTTGGGTTCGAACCACGAACCTTCCGGGCAGTAAATTCGCGCTTTAACCACTGAGCCACCTGGAGCTCAAAAAACCGGCCGCAGTGCTTATTTTCGCAGCTGGAACCACCCGACGTTTTAATTTAAATTCGCGTTCAGTTCGACCAATGGCACTCGAAAAGGAATATGAAGTTCGACCTCTGTACTTTACAATACGGGTCCTGCGATGCCGAAATGTAAACTACTGACGTTACTCCTCACAGGTACTGCCCCTTAATTTCGCGCACACACGTTTTCTTTAATATGCATTGGTGTGGTTTAGTTCAGTTGGGGTTGAGGAAATACGGTGATCATTCACCTTAATATGACGTTACTTAGAGGGTAGATGAAAATTTTCCCTAAGCTCACTGTCAGCTCCGCTCCTTTTTCGGACTCATCAGATGGACGCAGTCGCCCGATTTGTATCAGTTTTATTTCGTAATTGAACAGTAATGATTTAATGTAACAAAATAGTCATTTTCTCAACACAGGAAGACCAGGGGGACGGGTCAAGGTCATTCCATTCTGGAGGTATATTGTGTTCAGGGTTTTCAGACAACGTTTGACCGCGAAGAGTCAAAAGGGTTTTAGAGTATTGAGGCAGATGACAAACTTAGTGATGTTGCTTGGTAAAAGTTTTTCAGTTATTAACAGGTAGTTTTACCAAAACACTCCTATAACAGTTTCAATAAGGCGGCGACTGTCTTTTCCTGTTGCGCACCAGCTTTCTTCAATGTGAAGTGTGCATTCTTTGTGTAAAAGAAAGCTAGGTTCTTGTTTGGTAATGGTTGAAAATTTACATTCAGTGCTTGATTGTACTACGGTTGTTTGGTTGCAAGACTGTTCTTCGCCAGTTATTTCGAAGGCTTCGGCCTCCAGTATTTGATGGAGGCGTTCTTGGCCCGTCGAGCGACTGAGTGATAAGGCTGGAGTCATGAAACCCCCCGGGGCCTCGGAGGATTATGACTGCAGAACTTCTCTCAAGCAACACCAAGTCCCTGGTCCACATGTGCCCGGAGGCCAGTCACACGTAATACCGAACAGCACGTCAATTGGACGAATGTGTCACATGCGGTCTACGGACCAAACGAAAATAAAAAATCGTCCAGCTGTAACACCCTTTTGGTGCCTAGCTGCCATGTCACCCGAAGAAAGCACGAGGGCTGGGATACTGCCAGTTTGCCCAAGCCTAGACAGGGGAAGTCGAGAGGCAGAGGTCGAGTTTGAACCACGGACCAAACGAAGGCATGCCCTGATTGAATCGAGCATCTTTAGCTAGGCGCTTCTCACTCCCTCACGGAGATTCTAGCACGACCTTGTGGAACATTCTGTGGTTACCCTATAAATACAACTGTAATAATCTTCCTCTGTCTCCATAAGGGGCTGCCTGAAGCTACCGTGTCTTTTGATATACCATAGTGGGTGGAACAGGAAGCCGAAGACCGACACAGAGTTGCACGACCGTTCAGCAAGTCGCAACAGCTGGCGACAACCTGATGTCAATTTCGGCAGAGCAACTCCAAGTAATTTTACTTCAGTAACAGATGCAGTTCGAAGAATCACAAATGAGGCTTGTTGAATCTCTGATGCGCAGTATGTCGGTGAATGCGGCAAAAACAGTTGGGCCTCCGTCTTCTTCCACAGATACTGCTGCCAGCTCGATTACTGAATTCAATTTCGAGGCTGAATGTGGACGGACTTTCGAAAGTTAGTTCAAGAAATATGAGGACATGTTTCAAACCGACTTTGCTCAGTTTGGTGACGCATGGAAGGTTCGACTGTTGCTGTGGGAATTGGAGACAGCTGAACATGATCGGTTCACAAATTTCATACTCCCCAAACTCTCTCATGACCTTGGTTTCGCAGATACCCTCAAGATCCTGGCCCAAAAATTCAATGGGCAAAGTTCCTTGTCCTATATTCATTATCAGTGTCTCAAGATTAACAAAAGGGACAGTGAAGATTTCATCAGGTATGCCGGTGTCGTCAACAGACAATGCGAGCGCTTTCAGCTCAGCTCCATGACCGAGGGTCAGTTCAATTGTCTCATCTTCGTAGCTGATCTTCAATCGCCCCATGACGCATGTATTGGGACCTGGCTACTGAATCGGATTCAACAAAATCCAGAGTTGACGCTTCAGAAACTCACCACCGAATGCCAGCATCTTACCAAACTCAAGGCTGATGCTGCGATGATTGGACATTCCAAATTCTCTCAGCCTGACATGGTATGGAAAGTAACTTCCAGAAGACAATCAAATTTTAAAAGAACTCTAAGAAAACCGCTCATACCCTTTTTTTCTTGTGAAGAACGACATTATTCACGCCACTATCCCTACCCGAACCACAGTTGCAGCAAGTGCAGCCGAAAGGATCACAAAGAGGAATGCTTCAGAGACAACTTCAGGAGCTTCCGCAAACACCGACCGGACAAAGTACACAGGCAGGGGCTTTGACCGCTACATTCAGGGTGAAATCACTCGGTCGACGTAAATTCGTCACAGTATGTATCAATGGCACACCGGTTACTCTCCAACTTGATACAAGTTCTGACCTCACTCTGATTTCAAAACAAACCTGGGACGTAATTGGATGCCCACCAGTGGAACACACAAAGTGCACCGTTCGTAATGTGTCTGGTGAAAATGTCAAACTGACCGGGAAGCTGAACTGTTCCATAACGTTCAAAGGGATTCAACTCAATGGTACTTGCTACCTCACGAACTATAGAGGACTTGATCTCTTGGGCCTTGATTGGATTAATTAGCTTCAACTCTTGGACCAACCCCTCAGTGTTGTTTGTACCGAAACGACTGCTGCAATACGTTCACGAGAAAACCACATCTTGACGATTTTGTAGTCGCCACAGTTACAGCCGAACCGCAGACCAGAGGGAGCATACGTGACGCAGCGGCTATTCAGCTCCTGGCGTCCGGCACCGATAGCCCTCTCACTTCAGTCCATTTTGGTGAATCCTGCCAGCAACCTGCAACGTTGTACCCGAGGTCCGAACCCTTCAGTCTACAGTCCCGGGTTCATGCGGATCATTCCACTGCTATCCGGAAAGTCAAGAAAGGGGGGCCGGCAGAAGGCACGCCACAACAGTCACACATAGGCCAGATACTGGTTCGAGGATATGGGGAATGCTCTCCACGGTGGACGCAGAGTCGAATACTACGTCAAGCACGAGACATAACTAAGATCAGAAGCACGGTCACGTCAAGGAAACCAACTTCAGACAACATATTGCGGCTCCGTAAGGGAACCACGTTGCATGGGACACCAGACAGCCGTGATATACCTCCGAAGTGGAGGGCACCAGATCCCAGATCGGCATGCTCACAACCCCAGGGACGGACCGACATGCGACAGCACCTCCATGTGTCGTCACATTTAAGTTCAAAGTAGCGGTCGGTTGAACAGTGTCCTCAAGAGGGAGATGTCCGGAGGCCAGCCGCCCCTAATAACCGAAAATCACGTCAATTGGATGGTTTTGTCACGTGCGAGCTACGGACCAAACGAAGGCATACCCTAATTGTTCGGAATGCCAGCCAATCTGTATCGAACATCTTTAGCTCGACGCTTCTCGCCCCCTCACGGGGATTCTAGCACAACCTTGTGGAACATTTTGTGATTGCCCTATAAATACAGTTTCTTTGTCTTCCTTTGTCTTCATAAAGGGCTGTCTGAAGCTACCGTGCCTTTTGATATACCATAGTGGGCGGAGCAGGAAGCCAAGGACCGACACAGAGTAGCACGACCGTTCAGCAAGGCACAACACAAATACAGCCCATATCATGCACGTCTTGTATTATATTCGCCTTTCGATCAGTCAGTCAATGCATGTGTCATGTGAGTTCATGAGGTGACAAACCGCTACACCAACCAAATGATTGTTTCCCTTTGGACTGTCCATTGAGATTTTTTTGCGATGGTATTTACGGGGCTTTCGTCCTAACATTTAAACGATTGTGATGTGATAAGTCTCTGTCTAGGCTTGGGCAACCTGGCAGTATCCCAGCCCTCGTGCTTCCTTCTGGTGTCATGACAGTTAGGCACCGAAAGGGTGCTACAGCTGAACGAACGATGGGATATGAATATGAGGGTATATGACACTAGGCGGAACAGTTATGGACAATGTAGGGACATGACAAAGGTTGCTATTCGGGATTCCCATATCAATCGATTGGAGTAGTTAAGTGACTAGGAAAAAAGTGCTGCTGGCCTCATTTGGAGGTGAAATGATATAATTCCAGCGTCCTGAAGGCGGATTGTTTTCCAGACACAAACTTACCATGAGGGATGAGTTTCTATTTGAGAAAGAATCATCTCGGCCGTTGTCAGTGCTTTTGGACAAGGATGTTAGACTATTACGTCCATAAGCAGAACTCCGTTGATTCTATTACTGGGTTATGTCTGTTGCCGTCTGTAAGCCGTGTCGTGTGGATGCTCCTCTGCTTTTTTCTCAGTTCGTATAGCGTGACAGTTTGACGATTCTAATAAATAGAACCTAACTCCACGTGAGCAGCTGTTTCGTGCACTCAGCACGACAGGTGAGATGAACGCACTGAACATTCGTCCACTCACTCCCAATGGCTGAATTCATTAGCCCAGCCGCTGTGGACGAATTGTTCTTCTTTGTCACCGAATGGGTTCACAAAGGTCCATGTTTTTTTGACTGCTTTCATGCAGTTTAGCTATGACGGCCGTTTTTGTTCTTTTTGGTAATCATGAATGACACCCTTTCTTTAGCATGATAATCAGTCGCGTTTTTTTATCTTCAGGTGTGCTCTTTGTTCCAACCTTGTCACCTGTTTGGTCAGCTCGATTTTAGTGTTTATGTTCCGAACACCAAGTCCACTCGTTCAACTGTTGTACTCTTTTAGTGTATGACTACTACGCAACCTAAAGGAAGCACGAAAACTGTTTTGTTATTAGGAGCGATCGAATAACCTGAAGTCCATTGGAAGCACTGACTTTTTAAGACAGAAGTGACTCCTGAACTATTTCGTCAAAGATAGCGCGCTGTGACACAAACCCACTAGATCGATTCCTTCAGCTGGGCAACGGGATCAGTGACGTTTTTAAGAACTTCATAAAGCTGAGCAAGATAAACAAAGGGTCAACGTTTTACGAAATACCGCGAACGTGATAATCTGAGCTGGTAGGCATTTTGCGCAAATCAACCACAACTATCTCCCTCCCTAGACGCCATCATCAAAGACAGCAACATCAGTGTTGACACTGATGCTTCACTGCCGTACCCTAGACGCCATGCAGTTCACCTTTACACATCTAGAAACTGCCGGCTTTTGGAACTGTCTATCAAAAGTGCGGCACGTTAGATCACTATAAGGGCGGTATTTTCACTGGCACTGCACTTGTGAAGCTGAACTTTCACTTCAACATAGCAACTCGGAAATCATACCTAGAACTGCGTAGACATGCTTAATAAATTTTTGGCTGAACCCACCGAAAAATGAACCCAGAATTGCTGCAAGATTAAACCGAATCAGCAAAAGTAAACAGTCGCTGACCAGGCGAAGATTTATCGCCTGCTTTCTGCATACTATTTGCCACCTCATTCATCGGCCCTTGTGTTTTTCCCGGTAAAGTTAATTAATTGCTACAAATACACTCATTTGCAAATCAATTTGGTTCTAACGGGAGACTCATGTGAATCTCTCGTTTATGATGTTCTTCAACTGAATGTGCTGCACAGAGGCCGCCTCATGTTTCAGTTGGTACGATACTCGAGATATCGCAGTGAGTAGTTTCCTTATTTAATTGCTTTTTAGAACCGCATCCACATTAACATAACCCACCAATGATCTCAGTCTAGTCTTGAGCATTTAGTTTCGCCCAACTACTTTACCATTCTTTCGGATAATTGTTTTGTCCTTTAAAACCGAAAAACACGGCTCTCTGCTACACAAGTGTGATACATATGGGCATTTAAAGGGTGTTATTCGTTCTGATCAGTCAAACTCATTTACAAATAATACAGTATTAACGGGATACCTAACTGAATTACTCCCTTATACCGTCACGAAGAGACTGGACCTTACCGTGGTGTGGTGGTTTGTGTGCCTCCGTGACCCAATGAGCTATACTGGGTTGTGTCCATGCGACACTCAGAGTCTCTCATACCAGGTTGGTCAGCGGTTAGAGGTCTGACCTACACAGTCTCCTGGTCCTTCAGGTTGGGGGTTAGGGCATGTGTGGCGACTTGTTCTAGAAAAATGGTAATGCACTTGCATTTCCCGTCAAATACCGCTGTCTTGCGGTTAGGCTTGTGAGGCCAAGCCTTTACTTGAGGACCCTAATTGTTCTCCTGTCTAGGTGTGGGTGCCCTGGCAGTATCCCAGCCCACGTACAACGATGACACTTACAACAAACAAGACTCTGATGCCACATCAACCATCGCGTGGTGTCACCAGGCGGGTCGCTTTACTTGGTGTATGCAGCATGGTGGGTAGGCGAAGACATGCTACTGCTAACGCCTCCCTTCTTACACTTTCACGTTTTCCCTCTTCCATCCTACCGCACCCTAATTTGAACACCCTCTCCGCAGGTCCCAGCACTAGGACTGACCGTTTCGCTCGCCGTGCATCACACTCAGCCGCAGTCTGTACGTCTGCCCGACCTAAAGCTGCCACATTGACGTGTTAGTCGGGCTTGAGTGCTGCAATGATCCCGAAAGCTACACTGGCTGGAACTTCGTTCCACAAGGTGCAACCATTCCAGGAAGGCCAAAGTGGAGCAGTCAGACCAAGAGCAGCGGGACCCCGTACTACGAGTAATCGTTCTACGAGGCGGTCCGGGGGTAAAGTCGTACTGTCCTCTGCCTTAGGAGTGTGAAGGCAGTAAGGTATTTCCCCCAGACGACCAACATGTCCATATTTATGGAAGCAGCGATGCTGCCCTGCCCCAAGGAAGGACGGGTTAGAAAAGGTCAGCCCCAATAGCTGCACACTCCGATCGCCCAAAGTTGACCGTGACCGCCCGTGCATTATTCAATTCGGTCAAAATATTTTTAAAACCAAAGTGTCCGGTGCTGCTCAAAAGTCACCTGCTGTGCGCAGCCGCATCAGGAATGAGACAGTAATGCCTATTCCCTGCGCTCGTGTTAGGCCAACCCTCTGCAGCCAAGCACGTCAGACTATTGAGTCATCGTCTCTGGGCAGGGTCCCCAAAGAAAGCCCTACTGTCCGCTGCCTCGTGGGTCAGACTTTTGAGTCAAAGGCTCAAGGTGGGGTAACTCAACCAAACCCTCTTCCTCGGCTCGGGCAACCGGGAGGTATCATTTGCCCGCGCAGTTATGTGTCCACCGATGTCCCTCCCCAACCCCCTCCCACCACACAAGCGAATGTCGCTGGGTCATTTGACTGCCAGTTATCTGACCGAAGAGCCTTATACTCCTCGCTGCCTATTACCAATAAACAAAATAACATTTTTCTAAATCCACGAGATCCTTTTCATATAGGAGCTTTTAACGTCCGTACTCTATGTCAAATTGGCAAACAGGCAATGCTTGCTGAAACCTTATACTCCCTTAAAATTGATGCATGCCTTGCCTCCGTACACGTACACAAGACCCAAGCGTGGTGATGCATCTCAGAACGCCAAGGACAAACTGAGCTCTTTCACATTTCTTCCTGCGTGTATCCGGTGACCCAGAAGCGATGACTCGTAGAATATATGGCGTGGGAGTTGCACTCAGCCCCAGAGCTGAACTCGCTTTGCTGGATTGGATCCCAGCGAACAGCCGTCTTTGCGCCATCCGGTTATCCAGCTCAACCAACCTCAATGCCGCTCAACCTAAAAAGCAGTGCCTGCTTGTAGTGTCTGCTTATACCCCAACTGACTGCAGTTCTGATGCTGACAAGGATATTTATTATGGAGAGCTATCTGGGCTCATTCGTCAAGCAAAAAGCACTGACACTGTGATCCTTGCAGGTGACATGAATGCTCAAGTCGGTCGTCTGAGCTCCTTGGAATCACATTTGGGCGATCGATTGGGAGTCGATGCTCGCCGCACAGACAACGAAGATCGAGACCTTCAGTTGTGTGCTGATCATGAACTGTTTCTGGCAAGTACGTACTCTCGACATAAACGTTCGCATCGCGTAACCTGGCGGCCACCAACTGCAAATCAACCGTGTACCCAGTTGGAGCACGTGGCCATCAGCCACCGGTGGGGAGCCACAATTCAAGACTGCCGTTCGTTCTGGGGCACCACTTGATTCCGACCACGCCATGGTGCGTGAACGCCAGACAGTTCGCTTCCCTTAAGGCCCTCGCAAGTCAGCAAGAAGCATGCCAATCCACTATCTTCGAAGAACTACCATAGCTCAACAGTATCGATCTGAGCTAGCCCAACAACTCTCCACAGTAAACCAATACTGTGGTGACAGTGAGCATTTGGCTGAAGCGTGGCAAAATGTGAAAGGAGCTATGTTAGCGGCGTTTAGCGCTGTCTGTCCGACTTCCGCAATTCGACCACAAGACCACTGGATGTGAACTACACTACTCAACAAGGCATGCCCTAGAAGTTTGTGAACATAATCCGATCCCTATATGCAAATACTTCTGGGCGTGTGAGTGTATGGTGAGCTCTCCAAAAGCTTTCCTACAAAAAGCGGTGTCCACTCTCTCCATTCTTGATCAACTTCGTCATTGATGAAATATTAAGCCGAACGCTGGAAGGTCTTCAAAAGCCCGGTGTTCACATCGTTGCCGGTGAGAACCTTGTCGATCTTGACGACATCTCCCTCATCTTTGAAGACCAAAGCTAAGCACAAACCCTGTTAAATAGACTGACCACAACCATGCCATCTTTTGGCATGAGCCTTGCACCCTCAAAGTGCAAGGTCATGCTTCGGAACGTGCACTATCTGAACATATCCCTTACAACTCAAGGAGAATCACTGGAGGTTGTGGAAAGTTTTGCATACCTCAGTAGTTGTACTAGCTCTGACGGAAATGTGTCTGATGAAGTCAGTGCAAGAATCTCGAAGTCTCGAATCACGTTTGCCAATAGCGTCACTTGTGGCGTCAAAAAGGCAAATCACTGAGTCTTAAGGGTCGCGTGTATCAGGCTATGGTAAGGGCTGTGTTGTTGTGTGGGTGCGAGACGTGGCCTCTGCGGATAGATGATGTGAGGTGTCTTCAGGTTTCTGACCACTGATGCCTGAGAAGTGTTACTGGTTTTGGATGGCGTCAGCAGACCAGTAACTAGGTGACTAGAATACGGGTATTCGGTTGTATGGCAGGTACTTCAATCGCAGAAAACATCCAGCACTATCAACTGCGGTGGCTCGGTCATGTGCTACGCATGCCGAAACACCGTCTACCGAGACGAGTGTTCTCCTCTGCGCCTCCTTCAGAATGGCGTAAATAGTGAGGCGGACAACGTATGGCTTGGTAGAAGGGTGTGAAAGAGATTACGAAGGGTTTGGGTGTTGTTAGTGTTGTACGCCTTCCAGGATGAAGTCCCCGTGACCAAGCCTGTGCTTGGCTGGAGACGTTGCAAGAAATGGCGGCTGATTGATATCAGTGGCGTTCGTGCTGTCAGTTTCTTTCCAGATTGTCTGATTGAGCTCTTGGAGGTGTAGGCACCTCAGAATGCTTGACATAGGCCAGCACTAGATTCCTTCCCTCACCCACTCTATGTCTCTCCTTTTCACTCTAGGGCTTTAATTATAACTAGATGAGCTTTATGGTTGTACGGCAGTGATGCATCAGTGTGAGCACTGATGTTGCTGTCTTTGAATTAACCCTTAGAGCCTGAAGGACCACGATTCACAGTTTCGGCCCAGGAAGTTTAAACTGGTCATAGGCTGTCGAAGAATGGCGCCTAATTGTACTCGGGAATTCACCTCACGTTGTATTTCTATCTATCTTCAAAAGTTTCGAATCGCTAATTAGCCCATACATTCGTCCAGGTGATTGCCATCATTTAGATAAGTGGTTCGCCCCTCCATATCCCTGGGATTTGACTGTTGACTCCATTAGAATATAGGGATCGTGCTCAGTGAGGGAGACTTGCGAAATGCGTTTCACAGTATGTCCACTGACAGTTACTAACAGAAGATTTATTGACATCGAATTTCATGTTACCCAGATATGGGCGTTAAAGACATTTCATGCACATACCACCCCATGGAATAGACTGTGATCAGCTTTGGTTAGGTAGTTGTATGTGCTTCCTTCTTCAACGCCCCATAGAGTATCACTGCTCATTTCACGAAAGCGACTCATTGTATCTCACAGTTGATGATCTGGCTGAACTGATGTACGGGTATGTGCTTTATATGGTGCCTCCAAGCCGCGCTGTAGTGAATCCTCGAAGACTTTGTAAAAGAATCGTACAGGAGCTGTTTGCGTAGTGAAAAACAAGACTTACGTGTGCTGCGCGACACCTGTGATTCGCCTCCATCGTAGATCTAGCCCTATGGACAAAGTTAAGCACTAACTAGCACTATTATTGACAGAAGTGTCTGATCTCACACATATCATTTTCTGGTGTGAAGGCTTACTATGGAAGTAGCAAAAAGTGTGTGTGGGGGTGGGGTGGGGGAGGGACGAGATCTGGCCTTATCCAGCTGTAACATCGGAAATGAGGAACTATATATGGAACCTGACAGCACGTCGATTCACCGCCATATCTACACTCCGCCTGAACACAGAAAAGACTTCTTGATCCTCGTTTTAAAGATCGGGTTTCACATAGACCTTTTACACTTGTCTTAGTGTCTATTCTTCCACTACTCGTCTTTTGATTTAATGTACTCCGAATTCGGCGTGAAAGCGGTAGCACTCTCAGTAGAGGCGATAATGTTCTGTGTGTAGCACATGATCGAAGCTTGTGATAGATGCATTCCTGAAGTTTGGTGCTAGGCGTTCGATCGACATTTCACCGTGTTTTTAATGCACCTATTTTTAAAAGTCACTTACTGACTTCTGTTGTCAGGATACCTGCATTTTTGTTTGAGGTTCGTGTGACAGCGACGTGTGTCGGTTGAACCCTAATCTCGTTTTGCTATCATTATCAAGGGATGACCGTGTATTGGCTGACAGTGACAAGTATGATATGGACATCGAGTGAGAACTGGTTTGGCAAGCAGTTGGGGTTTTTTGAATCAACCACCACCTGTGAGCCTTGTACTCCTCAATTAATGATAACATCATTCGACTTTTGCGATGGCCCGATCAAATTGTGAGCATTAAAAGCACAGGAAAATAGACAATAATTTTGTATTTTTCATAATAGGGCTTTTAGAAACGTGTAACAATGGAAAGTGAGCAAATTTTTCGCGAACTACAGTATTTCCTTTATTGTCGAGGCAGGCTGAGTTGCACCACGAACAGTTTATCGATTGCTTTTGGGAGGGGAAAGCATCTCTTCAACGTAATATTCACAAAAGTTTTCAGAAGACAGACAACAGTTTCCCCAGGTTATTTCAGTAGATAGTTCGAACGTCTACTCCATTGTTGAAGTTATTTTTCTTTCAAAATACATGTAATCTGATTGAGCATGAAGTCTGGTGTACACGAAAACCTAAGAAAATGGAAGAGGCCCAGAAAGCCTGAAATGTCCGAAGATTATTTCAGTTAATCCGCGCGACCGGCCCCCAAAAACCACCTGTGAGCGAAACCATCAAGGATCATAATGGAGCGACCATCTCTAGTAAAGGAGAACGCCTCGATCGGTGGGCCAAATACCTCGAACAACAACTATCCTGGTCAACAGCCGGCACTCATCTGGAGCCCACAGTTGACGTAGAACCCTGGACGGTGAACGTGGAAACCCCGATGTCCTCGGAGGTTCATGACTCCACATTTTCTCTCCAGCGCCACTGAGCTTCTGGTCCGGAAGAGAAGACCGTCCCAGACAACTAGGGAAAGTCGGTGGTTTATGCCCGTGTTCACAAAAGGCGCTCGTATTGAGTGCGGTAACCACAGGAGGATCAGCTTGACCCATGTTGTAACGAGACTGTTGCTGTCACTGGTGCTTCGTCGCCTTACGGTGGCTTGTGAAACACTGACTCGAGAGCAGCAAGCGGGGTTCCGGCCTGGTAGGGGTTGCGTTGACCAAACCTTCACACTCCGTCAGGAGCCATACGTACAAGCTGCCCAGGATTTTAGTATTCATGGATTTCCAAGGCGCATTCGACTCGGTTGACCGATCTGTTCTCCTTGAGAAGCTTGCCCATCAAGGAACACTCCTGAACATGATAAGCTCTTTGTATTCTCAGACTTCCGGACGTATGAGAGTATACGGAGGGCTCTGCAAAAACTGCCGTACACAAAGCGATGTCCGTCAGGGGTGCCCACTCTCTCCATTCCTATTTAATTTCGTGATCGATGATATCATGAAACGAACGCTGGAAGGTCTCCAAAATCCCGGTGTTCATATAGCCTGTGATGAAAACCTTGTCGATCTGGAATATGCAGACGACATCGTTCTCGTCTTCGAAGAGGACGAGAAGGCGCAGGTGTTTTTGGATGAACTGACTAAAGTCATCCTGTCCTTTGGTATGCACTTTGCACCCACAAAGTGTAAGGTCACGCTCGTGGACATGCAGTCACTGAACACGCCGCTTACAATTCAGGGAGAGGCAGTCGAAGTTGTGGAGCGTTTCACGTCTCTTGGAAGTTGTATTAGTTCTGATTGTAGTGTGACGGATGAGGTCAATGCACGAATCTGGAAGGCTGGGGTCGCGTTTGCTGATTTGAGACATCTATGGTTTCAAAGCGATATGTCCCTAAATTTCAAGGGACGTGTGAATCAGGCTACAGTGCCGGGCTGTTTTGTTGTATGGCTGTGAGACTTGGCCTGTTCGAGCAGCGGAACTGAGACGTCTTCGGGTGTTCGACAATCGTTGTCTCAGAACCATAGCTCGTGTGAGTTGGTGTCGGCGGATCCGTAACGAGACAGTTGGAAAGCGACTTTTCGGTTGTGCAACGGGGACTAGCATCGAAGAATGAGTCCAGCAGCAGAAGCTGCTTTGATCAGGCCATGTATTGCGTATGCCGAACCATCGTTTGCCGAAGCGAGTGCTGTTTTCCGTTCCCAATTCAGAGTGGCGGAAGCAGAGAGGTGGCCAACCCTAGAGCTGGTAGAGGGTTATGAGAGAGATTACGAAACCTTTGGGTGTTGTCTGTGCTACTCGCCTACCAGAATGGGGACCGCGTGATCCCCATTGTGCTTGGTTAGAGAGGCTTCACAATTGGACTTTCGAAATAGTTATGGCTGTACAACAGGGAAGCAAGAGTATTGAAGATTGGTGTTCTGCTTTGGATGATTATGATGAATTTTGATGGATTTTATACTCGGCGGAGAGCAGATCAATCGAAAACACGCGATTTGATACGGAATTCGTGGATGTTCCATCCGAACGTGTATCGGTGCTAGTGATTTTGCGATTAAATTGATTTGGGTGGTGGGCGATCGTCCTGGAAATTTGTTTTGTTATTCTAGGTTCTGGGCTGCATCCGGGGGAACCGTTTCGGCTGCGCTGTGATTAAATGTTCGAGAAACGCCACAGAGTTTCCTCACTGTTTTTGTTGACACTGGCTTGCGGTCTTCTTCAGTATAATCCAAATATTTCTTTCGGCAATCTTAACTTCTTATCTATGGGTATTGAATATGAGGTTATTTCAAGAAGTCTATGGTGAGTGAGTTATGGTCAGTCTCCGATAAGCCGTTGGTTGGGCCATTCCCACGAATACATGTGTCTCACTTTCATCGTGGAGCACGCAGTCTGTGCTGGCATTCAATGCCTTAGGATTTCATGCAGCAGGCTTCGATAAACTCGTCTTTTCAACCCTCTCATCGTGGTCTATTCGATAGTCGTCCACGATCGTTTTCGTTATTCCGTGTAGCAATCTGTCTGATCACCTCATCCTGCTTCTTTGAAACTCAGATCCTTCCTTTCGGTGGTTTCGACACAAGTAATCCTATTGCGTGGCCGAAATCGCACACTGAATGAGCCCACCATACCTGGTTATTCTTATCGATTCAGTGAATGCTAGTCTACCCAAGCTAAACTGAGCTGGTCTGTCTTCCGCACGCTTAAACTTCAGTGATGAATACTGTTAGGGTAAGAAGACCGTATCCATGACTTTCTATCCTGCTTGTCCTCTCACACGTGATCATTATACTGGGAATTTTGACGCGAGTAAATAATTTTACCCGGTTTTCTACGATTTTTATGAAAAAACATCCGCTAATCTTTAAAAGTCACAATTTTTTGCAAACTACACCTGCCCTTATAAATGTACAGGAGCCTATTGAGGTAATTGATTACAAAAGAGGGGCTAAAGAGGAGGTCTAAAAAACGTTCTGTTGGTTCAACAATGCTGGCTGTTGGGATATCGGCGTATCCTAGCTCGAGAACTTATTCACTATGGTTTCCTACGGTCAATGGGACATTTTCTGTTGAGGAGAATGTTGCCAGCTCATGTAGCCTAGATGGTCGTTGGTTTGTCCGCTTGAGTTCGAGTTAGATCACTGGTCAAGTTACACAGTTACTGAACGGAAGGCCCGCGGTTGGAAACCAACCTTGGCCTTTCGATTGCTCTGTAGTTCGAATCTCTGTGGTTCTGAATCTCGACTGCTCCCATCGAGAATTGGGCAAACTGGCAGTATCTCAGCCCTCGCGGCTCCCTTTGTTGGCATGGCAGCTAGACACCGAAGGGTTATTTGAGCTGGACGATTATTACTGTCATTCGTTTTCGGACTTCCAATGGTATGCTTATTTTATTGATCTTCCGAACCAACTGGTGGTTCGATCAAAAACGTGCTCACGTGAAGGTTTGTCGGGCTA
Source organism: Opisthorchis felineus (assembly GCA_004794785.1). Taxonomy (NCBI): domain Eukaryota; kingdom Metazoa; phylum Platyhelminthes; class Trematoda; order Opisthorchiida; family Opisthorchiidae; genus Opisthorchis; species Opisthorchis felineus. The sequence continues at coordinate 203,776 of SJOL01008964.1, read as the reverse complement.
AACGTAGGTTGTGGAGTGGGATGTACGCTTTGCAACTCGGCCATGCATGATTGGTCAGTTGTGTTATCGATCGCGTGGGCGAGGAACGTACCAGTCAAGTGTACGGTAAGCACAGCGATTGTTGTGCTGGCCACACGGAGATACTCGTGAGTCAGGAAAAGCGTGCGACTTCTTTTGTCAAGGCCGATCGTATCCAGGGCATGGAAACGATGTCTCGCAAACTACAGTGCTTTCGAGGTTACCACTTTACAGTTAAGAATGCCTGTCTGTTGCGTTTTACTGCAAATTCTCTGTATGGTTGATTTGTTTGAGTGGGCGAATCTTCAGGGTCAACAATTACCTCGAATTGGAAAACAGTGCCTAATGAAATAAGATATCGCGGCTTGCGATAAAACGTGTATCACTTACAATGGGCGAAAATTGCAGCTAAAGCAGTTTGGAATTTGCTAGAGCCTACAGTATACTCGTTGGCGCAAAATATGCGGGAGTATCACTTCTGTAACCAAATTTTGTATTGTATCCTCCAGTCGACCAGACGGATGCCGAATCCTGTGTTCTGGTACCTCGAGAATTGCTATTCCGAGTAATCATCGCGATGGGCACATTAATTAAATTCGGATAACTGGTACGAGGTTTGAAGAAAGTTAGGCTTGCAGATGAAAATGACCTATGGCCGTAGGTCTAGTTTTCTGGTACACTGCTTCATATCAGCGTGGAAGCATTCAGGTCCTGTTTGCTGGCAGCATAGTTCTCCATTGCAAATGGCGAAACATAACAGGCTTTCCGTAACCGGTCCTATCGATTTGCGGCTAGAGATGTACATGGTGAGCTGCTCATTAGAACGCCAACCAATGAGCCCCAACCTAACTGAAGGAGGCCGTCGTTGCTTGCACAATACGGTAATGAGAACCCACACGACTTACATTCGGCTGGGGGTTCCTCGATGCCTAGTCAACTGGCTTGATGTAACCCATGTCGATCATAGCGTACAGCTGTACGAACCTAGCTGACGCACACGACTAACACGCGCTCATCCATCTCGACTGGGAAAAGTCAATGGTCCTAGTTGGACGAGATGGAAAGTTGAATTTTATTGGGCGTTTTGATTATTCACATGTCCTGGCAGGAAGTGTACGGTCTTCTTGGTACCGAATCCTTCTTGCCGAATCCATCGGCTACAAACTGCCGCACTTCACACGACGGCGTTCCATACTTCAGCAGGGCCCTGCAGGTGCCCAACTTCTCTTCTTACAAAAACTTGATCACCTTATGATTTTGTTCAAGATAATGAGAGATGACCGGGAGATGGTTCGCGTGTCTCCTCAGACAAAACCGTACTGGATAACCAGTGCTTCGTGTACTGTTATTTGCAAATGCGCCCAACTTACTAGCTTTTTCGGATTCCTCGAATTTCCGTTGGTTTCAATGGCCACCTGCTGCATTTGTAGTACACCCACTCGTAACGCAATCAGAGCTGGTGTTTTTTTCCCGGAGGGCGCACAAATATCACATAATTATCTCTTATGTATTCGTCTAAAGCCTTCTCAAATGCCGTGAATGATGATAACCTGACAGCCGCCAGTTTCTCAGCAAACATATCTCAAGCCATATCCGAAGTCATAACACAACGGTTGCAAAATTTAATGCGCGCCAAAAATTGCGAAGAGAGATTAATTAATACAAATTCTAACAAGAGTAAGGCAGATAATGGTGGCTTTTGGTTTCCGCATACATACTACAAAATGCAACATTTCTTACGCAAAGTTTTATTCGACACAACGATTTATGAGAAAATTGCATATGCCGGATAAGCATCAGCACTGTCGAGTTTGCGGTAGTGTCTGCTTCGGGGCGTTATTTTCTCATTATTGGAAAACTGACAAATCTGGAGGGGGACAAAATTACCAACTTGTGAATGAAGACCTTATGTTCTCAGTAGTATCTATGGTTCTGTAAGATCAACTCAATCAATTGGCTATGGGTTCTACGGCAAGGAACTGGACGTGACGTTTGTATAACCATACAAACTCGGCGTCTCTATTCAGATCTGAGATGCTCATGTGCGGTGGGACACTACAGTTGCAAAGTCCAGGTTTACATAGTATGTTCGGTAAGCTGGAGGTTGGTGCTTCGAGTTTACTCTCCGGTTTAGTTTCCTTCATACTGCGTCCATATTACTCATTTCAAGATGTACCAAACTTCCACTCTTTATCAATTCACTGTCGTTATGTTTGGTGTCTCTGAATTGTTTGGTTTGTAGTGCCATCCGATTAAAACACAATGTGGTCGCTAACCGCGGTGGAGAAGACTGCCGCAGTAGACATTATTAATCCAAGCGGATGAAAACGAACTTGTAAGAATCTACTGATTAGCTCGCCAGCAACTCTCCAATTTTCATCCTGTAAGTGAAACCAATCTATGCTGAAAAACCGAAAACTTTACGGCTGTTTCTTTCTTATTGGGAACCATTTCACTACTAGCCTCGAGATCGCGGGTCCGATGTTCTCTACTGGAGTTTCGTGAGATGCCCGCTGATGATGATTCCCAGTGAGGATGAAACAGCTGTACAGTGCTTCTCGGCTCTTCAGTCTAGAGTGGTTCCACTTTTTGGACGAAACCTTCATTGAAAGTTCCCGAATCTCGTCACATTACCAACACACCTAATTGGCTACTGTCAATAATCCTATCTGACCTTGCGATTCGTTGATTTAAGCATCTACTACGCTAGGATGCTACCCTCACACAGGCCTAGTACTCGTGTTGCAAAGAATTTGTCACTCGAGGAACTGGTCAATACGTGACCACGTGATGTGGTTTTCGTTATTGAAGGATGAGTGGTGTTACGTCCTGTCTCAATGAGAGCTAATCAATGCTGATCAGCCATCCATGGCTGAACAGTTAAGTTTTCAAGCACTGGTTAGAAGGTCGCGGGTTCGGAACTCTATTGGAGTTATATGAGATGCGAACTGCTGATGAGTCCCAATGAGAGTAAAACAGATGTACAGTGCATCTCGGCATTTCAGCATAGACTGGCTTCACTGACAGGGTGAAATGTCTATGGAAACAAGATCTTCAGTACCCACCACACTGATATAAACTAAGGCCCACATCATTGGGTGAAGCAGCTGGTTCCCCAGTCACCTCACGCGTGAGCCAGCTATAGGATGGCCGGTCAGCCGAGCACCACATACACAACGGCGAACCTTTTATCTCAGTGGTTGAAAGAACCTTCCACCTTTGTTTTTAACGGAGTTTCGGTAGAGATGAATGCGAGCAAAGTGTTTTATCATTCTTAATAATATTTCCTAATTAGGTGGTCATACTGTTTTGTCCCATTTCATTTCTGTCTGAAAAATACCTGCGTAACTTAGCCCAGTTGTAACAACCCATGTAAACACTTTTGATCGGTTTCTCATTAAGCGTTCCGTTCATTTCTTCATAATCCCGTTCTCCGGCTATTCTGTCTGACAGCCGCCCAGTCAAACTTGTGGTGGCACTGCGGTGGAACACGCGCATCACCACCATCAGCATCCCTCGAACGGCCTTCCCCAGTAAGCTCTTTGTTTCGCTTATGTGTCCTTTCACAGTCTAGACTTATTTGACTTTAATACTAGCTTCCATCAGTACATCTTTGGAGAAAAGTCATGTGCGCCTGCTCCAGGGCCCATGCCAAAAGCAGATCGCTCGGCGGTTTCGCATGCACACTGTGCGTAATCATTATTTCACGTAGAGTGGATGGATTTTTCCGATGGTGTGTGCCGACAACCTGGTGGTTGTATGTCATAACGGCCAAACATCCACCAAAGTACATTTGAATTTAAGCCTCCATCGCCCTATTCGCACTTGTCATCGCCTGTTTTCTGGTGGATCATGTACTTTTGTTAAAGTGGCGGTTGATCAATCATGGTTCATGCGCCTAATTTCCTACCATCCCAATAGTATTCCTGTTTTTGAATTTCGGAGATCACCGCCAATCTCCCGTGAAACTCTTGTAGTTTACAAGGCAGGCTCAGATTTAAATTGGAATAGTTTGTTGGCATCCTATGTTGATAAAGTTAGGTGAACCCAGAACACCCGATCAGTAGGCTTTAATGTGTCTCGTAGTTGGTTAGGCATACGGGGTTGGAGAAGTATATTAAATTGAGCCCCTAGAACATAGGTTAACCAGTTATTGGTTGATTCAGACAAGTTCCTTGTTTCTATCAGACTCATCATTGAGCCTTGCGGAGACCCTACAACTACGCCAAGCATTGGGCGTATAATTTGATCGGAGGTTTTAGTGAAGATGTGATTGAGTTTCAAAGGGCTCAGACCTGTTCCCAATACGCCACCTTTTTACCCATCCCATGCAATATGTCCTGCAAGTCATTCTTTGTTGATGTTCGTGAATTTCGACCTTTTCTTCACAAGAAGTGACGTATTGGTCGGTTAATTTGGGGAATAAGTTCAGTTCGATGACTGATAGCAGATGAATAAAGATGGGTACCCTTTCGAACAGTCTGGTCAACTGCCAGCGCGTTACATTCACAATACTGTGATGGCACCCGTCCTCCGAACTTGCCAGAATGCACATTTGGTCACACACGAGTTGCTTATCACGATACCGTCATACAAGGACTGTTTACAAGTGTGCATGTATATACTGTGGTTTCTAAGCAGGCTTCTTCTGTGTTAAAGAAGCTGATCTTGTTGTGGAAGCCGTATAGGAGGCCACCGAGCCACTGAACCCAAAGTAGGCTTCCCCACTTTCGCTTCGACATCGCTGGTGGTAATCAGTATTGTCGACATTGTACGCTCGCAGGCTGTCGACGTTTTTCGTATCCGTGGACGACCAATTATTTCATTTCAAAGGGTTTGCAGCTGATGAACTAAGCTGGACTTCTCAGGTCATATCTCGACTTCTGTCTAGGCTTGGGCAGCCTGGCAGTATCCCGGCCCTCGTGCTTCTTTCGGGTGACATGGCAGTTGCGCACCGAACGGTTTAGTTCACATTTCTCATGTACTTGCTGTTAGGCCAGCTAGCATACTGGGCTTACTAAGTCTGATATTTTAAGTATTTTGATTCATATGGTTGTTTGCAGATAACTCAGCGCATGCCAGCAAATTCAGTTCGAACTTGGATTTGTGAACGGCACCTGCATGCCTGGAGGAGGGGGGAAAGAAACAAAGAAGGTTGGGGACCACTGGCTTAGCGACAAAACCGATACCATAATCTTAGTAGATGTGGTTTGGTAACAGCAACATCCAGTTTGTTCGATATCGCGGCATTTGAACTGTTTCGAGGTGCAAACTATTCCATAGATGTCCGTTGATATGTAATCAGTTAGTTTGACCACCCTTTCATTTCCATCAGAATCACAGTCGGGAGATGCAAACACCGTCTTTCCCTGGAAGTAGTTTACTCGGTGATGATAACCGCTGTTCACCTGTCTTCAAACTAACCGATTGAATTACGGCATCACCCCCACACACATCTCACATGATCATATTAATCCGTCCCAACAAGCACCTCAGATGGATGTAACCTGTCTGCAAAGACAACTTTATTCAATATCCATGATGCCCCTCTCTGAGGTAAGAAGTAAACTTATGGTTATTGTCTGACATCCCAAAGGTTAAGCCACTTACGTCAACGAACTGGGGGAGACATATCATCAGAAGCCATATCGGTTGATCTTTTTTATACCGCCCGAATAAGGACTCAGCTACCGCGAATTCAAGTACATTGGTTCCATTGCAAAACTCTCCGTAATACAACCTAATTGAAGTTACAACGACAGCGGGAAGGCTACCACTGCATTCACAGATACCTGACGTCACTTGTTGTAATTTTTGGTTCCCGACTTATCACCAGTGTCCTCCAGCTTGAGGGAATTCTCTCAGACTTGTTGTATCTTTCCTCTCTGACCTACATCATTTATGTATCTTTCGTCGAGCCAAAGTATGACGTCCCCCGGCAATTGTTTACTTACCTCGACAATGCCTGACTGATTTTTAGCTAGAGACAGCATGATTAACCGACTTCAGCCATAGAACCACAGTACTGTACGCACATGGGAAGCATATGTTTAAATTGGTCATTATTAAGCAAACCTGCATCGGCGTAGTGGAAAACGGTTACTCGTGAGCGTTTTTAAAAAAGTGTGAGGCAGTCGTAGGTATAAAATTTGGAATAGGGAACCCGTGTAAGAAGGTAAACTTTATTCTGCAGTATGGAGATGAAGGACTGTAGTAGATGACCTTCCCCCGATTCCCGGTGGTGCTGGTCCTTTGAGAACAGGACGACGCCTTACAGACGAGATAGCTGTAGGAGGTTGTGAGATTTGTAAAATTTACATTCACATCAGTCTCGTTTGACTCCTTGGCACGCTTGCCCATCAAGGAACACTACGGAAGTTTGTGAACATAAAAAGCTCTTTATATTCTCAGACTTCCGGACGTGTGAGAGTATACGGAGGGCTCTGCAAAAACTGCCGTACACAAAGCGATGTCCGTCAGGGGTGCCCACTCTCTCCATTCCTATTTAATTTCGTGATCGATGATATCATGAAACGAACGCTGGAAGGTCTCCAAAATCCCGGTGTCCACATAGCCTGTGATGAAAACCTTGTCGATCTGGAATATGCAGACGACATCGTTCTCGTCTTCGAAGAGGACGAGAAGGCGCAGGTGTTTTTGGATGAACTGACTAAAGTCATCCTGTCCTTTGGTATGCACTTTGCACCCACAAAGTGTAAGGTCACGCTCGTGGACATGCAGTCACTGAACACGCCGCTTACAATTCAGGGAGAGGCAGTCGAAGTTGTGGAGCGTTTCACGTCTCTTGGAAGTTGTATTAGTTCTGATTGTAGTGTGACGGATGAGGTCAATGCACGAATCTGGAAGGCTGGGGTCGCGTTTGCTGATTTGAGACATCTATGGTTTCAAAGCGATATGTCCCTAAATTTCAAGGGACGTGTGAATCAGGCTACAGTGCCGGGCTGTTTTGTTGTATGGCTGTGAGACTTGGCCTGTTCGAGCAGCGGAACTGAGACGTCTTCGGGTGTTCGACAATCGTTGTCTCAGAACCATAGCTCGTGTGAGTTGGTGTCGGCGGATCCGTAACGAGACAGTTGGAAAGCGACTTTTCGGTTGTGCAACGGGGACTAGCATCGAAGAATGAGTCCAGCAGCAGAAGCTGCTTTGATCAGGCCATGTATTGCGTATGCCGAACCATCGTTTGCCGAAGCGAGTGCTGTTTTCCGTTCCCAATTCAGAGTGGCGGAAGCAGAGAGGTGGCCAACCCTAGAGCTGGTAGAGGGTTATGAGAGAGATTACGAAACCTTTGGGTGTTGTCTGTGCTACTCGCCTACCAGAATGGGGACCGCGTGATCCCCATTGTGCTTGATTGGAGACGCTACGAGATATGGCTGCTAATGGACGTCAATGGCGTTGTCAGTTTCTATCCAGATTGTCTGGATGTGTATGCACCTCGGAATGATTGTAGGAAGTTAGCATTAAGTTCCTTCCCTGTCCAGCTTTATTCTTTTTTTTCACAATAAGGATTCAAATTAATCATGGTTGCACGGCAGCGAAGCATCAGTGTTGGACACTGATGTCGTGCTGTCGATGATGGTGTTGAGTCTCGTTTGAACAGTTTTCCTGCTGTTTTGTCGCAATTGGTCTGGTTATTCCGCATCTAAGAGCGAAGCAATGGATTCGAGTTTATGGTCTTGTTGAAGACAATAACTATTGTATAACCTTGCTTGTTTCGATATTCAAACCTCGGACATCCGAAATGCGAGGGGAGCATCCTGCCGCTAGTCCAGTCGCGCATTTGAGTGGTGTTATTAGCTTGTTCTTAACATCCACTGGCAATCTCATGACTGTCCTATTGTTGCCGACCGACTGATCGGCCTGTCAGGACTTCCCGGTCGGACAGACGCTCAGAACCTGCTGGACAATTTTACATTGCAGGTCAATCGGTCGACGCAAGGAGGACTAGTTTGCTGGTCGTCATTCGGGCTGTTGGGTGAACCAGTCTTATTTTTGAATTGTGAACACGAACTAATGATCTGCTCGTCACATGTTGAAAGTTACTGGGATCATTCCATGAAAACACGTTACCCTAATCCTGGAGTATTCATCTGCTTTGTATATCGATGTGTGTGGACTTCTGTCCTCTTTTTGCTATCCTATCTGGCGCACCTTGTTTCTAGTACAACTCGCTACTCGCATTCGTCATCATGAGGTTTGTCTGCACAGTAAAACCCCGTTTGTCTCTTTGTCCAGGGTTTTCTGTTGACCGCTTATCTGCTTTGCAACTCCATGCTTCTATTCCACTTCCTCTCTTTCTTACGAAAACAGACAAATGGAACATGCCAGGTCGTTAGGGTCTTCCTCTCTATCTGACCAGTCATTTCGTCCGGACGTGCAGGCGAACGCAGAACCGATCATAGTGAGTTTTTACGACTTACCTCATCAGCATCTTGTCACCCTATTCTCATTGGTGGAAATCGTTAGTCGCGTGGTACAGTGGAGTTGGTAGGGGATTGGTTTTCTACTACACCCGCATTCTAGAGGGACTGCGTTACTTGTCCCCTTGACATCTGAGGTACAGTACTGCTGTGGGTCACCAGCACCATACGAAAAGTCTTCTTCGGCTATCATTTAGTGACCCATGTTCCAGACCATTTTTCTGTTTGCCAAGTAATCACAGACCTTGTTCAAAGCCTGCGGGAACCTCCAAATGATGTGAATCCGCCGGCTTCCAATCCACAGCTTGATATTCAGTGAATTTGGATGACACCCATCTTGATCTCCCTAAAGTGAAATCAAGGTGATGACGTATACTACGTCAACAGATTTTTAGAATACTTGACACTGATGCGAGTAATGCAGAGTGACACTGTTTCCAGCAACCAACAAGGGTTATGTTTCCTGATCTGCAAGCTGCCTTTGACAATGTGGACCGTCAGGCACTATGGCAGTGTCTGTGGAGCAAAGGTATCCCCCATAAATTCTTGACCCTCCTTAAGGCGCTGTACGACGACTCCAGCAGGGCCGTGTGAAGGTCTGCGGGAAGCTCTCTTCTGAGTTCACCACATCAAGTGGTGTCAGACAGGGCTGTCCTCTTTCACCTTTCCTCTTCAACTTCGTCATTGATACGATCATGGAAGACTCACTATCAGCCTCTAACGTCCGTGGGGTCGAAGTGCTCCCGGGGCGTCCGCTCGAGTACGTAGACGACATGGCCCTTTTTGGATCTGATCCCGTCGTAATGCAAACGATATTAAATGATCCAAGTAGTTCTGCCTCACGGTTTGGCATGCGCTTCACACCTGCAAAGTGTAAAGTGACGCTGCAAGACTGGGTGGACTCGGAACTTAACCACATGCTTGTGGATGAGCTGATTGAAGTAGTAGACAAGTTTGTCTACCTGGGCAGCTGTATCATTCCCGGCGGTCCCGCGAAATATGATATTTCGATCCGGATTGGGAAGGCCAGAGCAGCTTTTGCGAACCTGCGTCACCTGTGGAGTAGGCGTGACATCAGCTTGTCCGTCAAGGGTTGAGTTTACAATGCTGCGGTGCGCTCCATATTGTTATACGGGTCAGAAACCTGGTCGCTGCGCGCCGAGGACGTCCAAAGACTTTCAGTGTTTGACCACCGACGTCTTCGGAGCATTGCCCAAGTGTGGTGGGAACACCGGATCAGCAATGCTGAAGTACGTCGAATGGTATTCGGAAGAAGTTACTCGCCTACGATTGATGAACTGATCACGCTGCATAGGTGTGGCTGGCTTGGCCACGTGTACCATATGCCAGTCGACCGACTTCCTCGTAGGGTTCTTTTCGCACAACCACGTGAAGGGTGGAAACGAGCCAGAGGAGGTCAAACAATGACTTGGCAGCGAACTGTGAAAGCCATTACCAGCAAACTCAGCTGCGCTGGTGATTGCTGTCTCCCTGGATGAGAGGTGGGCCACATCAATGGTTGTAGACATTGTCAGACATGGCCTAGTCGCACCCTCAATGGCGCTCGTGCATCCAAGCTATCGCCTTCAATGCATAGCTCACTTCCCAATGCCCCCTTGAAAGTCCGCTGACAAACCTGTATTTACGCATCAATTTATCAGCTCCCGCCTCCAGTGCGCAGGTACCTACTCTACCTTCCCATGACCTATGGTCAGTCGTTCATCGTAAATTTGCTCGCAAACCTTATCAAAACAGCTCTTCCGATCGTAGAGGTATATGCTTCACACCTGTCATAACATGGTCGTTAGTTTTTCCAATAGTGTGGCCCTTGAGATGCAAGTCCAAATTATCAAGCGTAATTCCAATCACATCTTTCCATTACGTCAATATCGCACCACGCGGACTACCGGCTAATAATAGCTGTTTTCATCAACTTTTGAGCACTGCTTGACTATGTAGATTGACCTTTCCGGGCCTATTAGCATAGAGGTATACCAATTGTAATTTGCAAATACACCTGACTCGCTCTATTCAAACACTTGTGTTCGTGTTAAAGTTTACGACAAGCCATCCAAAAGCTCTTCCATGGCTAGTGGGTACTGATTGTGTTTCGTTGTTGATGTAGCCTAGAAATTCGCACCCCAAAATTCTACGAATCTGAGGATCGAAAGGAAGATTAGTGGCCACAGTCCGCACAGCCTTCATACCTTACCAGCCGCCCAAGCAGCGATTGTGCTGTGACAGAAACGAAGTTGGCTGAAATCACAAAGCTATTGTAAGAGTAAGCTTTATGGTTGCGAATCTTGGGCTTTCCTCTCTTAATACCTCAACCCTCCCAGTTTGACTGCAGGTGTTTTGTATCTCAGAGGAGACTAGCTGGTTTCACCTCGTTCGCAACATGAGCCAATCCAATCCGAATTTCTAGAAGCGCAAAGAAAGCAGGATGATTGTGGACCGTCCACCAAAAAGTCTTTTCCATTCGGAAATGTTGTCGGCGAAATGTTCACCTCAATATGCTAACGTGAAATGAAAGCAGCTACACCCAAACTGCATGCTATGGGAACTTTGAATCCCTTTCGGCTGACGCTGTCGTTGCACATGGCTGGTATTTGATCTCAGTAGTAAGCATGCCATCACTCCCTGACCGAATTAAGTTTGTCTTTGTTTGCTGGGTTTGTGGTGGGTAAGATTCATAAAGGATGTTGGGTGAATCACGTGCTGGTGAACTCTTACCCCGACGCGCTGCTCTGGTTGCTTGTATCTAATTCCTGCTTAGGCCCCTTGCTCTAGACCGTTTTCCACCTGGATATAAGGCGTATATGCTCCAACTTCCTGCTCTTCAGCCTTCTTTTTACTCCCAAAGGTTCTCCGTTCACAGTTGTTTGGAAGTTGGGCGCCGTTCTTTATTATTGATGTGTTGTTGTGAATGTTGTGATGATGATCAGGTGGAGGAGGGTGAGGATGATGCACAAACTACAAAGTTTTCCGGAACCTCTTCATCTCCGGAAGCCTATGGAGCCTTATAACGTGTACTGTGATCCGATTGTGCATCTTTTTTTTTGAAAAAAAAATTACGGGGGCACAATAATAAGACGAGCAGTGATATGTTTGGGGGTCACGCAATAAAGTAACAAGATAGTGGGGACATTCCATATAGTATGGTTGCTGTCATTCTGTTCTCAAAGGCTCACTTGCCGCATTTCTGCGTTTCATGTTTGTCGGCACATGTATGTCAATCACAAACTCTTACAGCCTTCCGGTATCTTAACTGTCTCGCTCTCTATCCCCTATTGGGTAGATATACGGTATTTTCATCCCGTACCTACTTGTCCACCTTTTTTATTCTCCACCCTCCCAGGCTTCTACATCCGGCGCCCTCACAAAAAGGTGGATGCGTGTGGGCACACCATCAGATATGACGGATATTGAGAGCAAGTTGACTTGTGGGATGTCTTTCGCTCAAGCTGAGTTTGAGAGGCGAAAGTGGTGAGTGTGTGTGTGTGGTAGGATTTGGTTCTCATTCCCCTTCAAAGGTAAATTGGTGCATCAGTATGCGTGTTTTATGAATAACTGGCGATTGCAAGATGTCACTCGTCAGATTATGCTTGTTCACAGCTTTTCGAAGTGGGTCACTGATGCTTCAGTGTGTGAATCAGTGGCTGAAATCGCAGTGGTTTCCCCGGCAAGCTAGACTGATTTTGGAAACACGGTGAAATGAGCTATACCTTTTTTCATCCGTTGGCAGTGACATTTCATAACTAGGGATAGGCAACTGACACTGTCATCGCTACAAAATTACAACCCTAAGACGGATTGTCGGCCCTTTGTACAAACCTCCACGGGGCTGACTTCTTACGTCGAATTCGATCTTAGATCATTTGTGCGTCGTACTTGGGTGCCTGGCAAAGGATCCCTATACACCACTTCCATGCGTAGTGAAAACACTTCATGAACTACACATTCACCTTTGTTTCTGTTCGTACCCTTGAGGATGTCCAGCGGCACCTACTCGTCGCCTACATTTTTCAGTTAAATCACTCCTCCTGCGACTTTTCTATTTTCTTTTTTATTCCCGTTCTCCCAGTTTGCGTATTCAGCGGGCGGTTTCGTAAATGCTAGAACAAGTGAGCGTGTCATGTTCTACATTTTAGTCGTTGTTCGTGCACGTCGTCATACACCTGTCGTGCCTAGACGTGTGCATGCAGATTGTTTTTGTCCAGTACTCTTTGGAGTTCCTATCGAAGCGGAAAATGCAGCATTGGCCTCCTTGGGCTCCCCATTCGTGACTTAAAATTGGCTAGTCAGCTAGCAACCCGCATCGCACAAGATTAGGATGGGGGAAAAGGGTGCGATAAGTAGTCAAGCTGAAAACGACCAACTTATTCCAACTGGTTCTTCACGAGTCAGTCTCTAAGCCATGTTAATGTATGCTCAGGAACTGAGAGGCATCATCATTGCATGGATTCACTACAAGTGTGCATATCACGAATCTCCTGGCTGAAATGTAGCCTTTGGATGGCTTATCGGCATTGTGTTTAATCGCTTTTAGACAATTTGTAAGTGGATTCTACCTGCAAAACTAAATCCAGATGTGAAACCATCAGACTATCAGACTCCCCCCTGAATTCATCCTCACTGGATATCGAAACTCGCTTGGAGTTAAAGTCAGTAGGATAGTAAGAAGGAAGGTTTTGATAGGCTTTCTAAGACCCTTGTCTTACCATGTTGTGTAGTATGGCGCTATTGATTCGGGTTCCCGGGTTTAAACCCCCCTCAAGATACGATAAATGCACACTGCTCCTGATTCTCGATTAATAACTGTACGGTTCCTATTATTTGCTCAGCATGGGCTGAGTGCGTGGCAGGGCTTGGAAATTCGAAGTTCTCTTGTTTGCTTAGAAAATTAGGTAGTAAACTGTCTCTCTGATCGTAGTTGTAGAGTAGACCCTGGACAGGGCCATTTTCGTTCTGTTTGAGTGTGTCTTCCACTTTTCAAGGGATTTGCTGTGAGGTGGTGAAGTATAATGTGGCCTTCTATCGACCCATGCTAGTGCTACGTTACCTGGGTTGTCGTATGGATGTTCACGGGAAGTTCTGCTGTGTAGTTATGTCAACTTATGTTGACATATTGGACGTGTCTGACTGCTATGCTGCACACGAATGTTAAGGATCAATCGTCATTTGTTTTTATCCGTTATTCTAAATTCCCCAAGCCGATCCTGTCGACTCAGTCGGCCTGCCTACGTCTCACAACCCTACGCGTCGACATCATCAAAACAAAAATTATCTTATTGACAAGGCACATAAACCGCTTTGATACGCGGTCGATGGCTATTGTTAGATAGTTTACCGTTATTTTGACGTTAAGCTCCGCTTGCAAAACCTTGGGTTTGCTTAGCCGAAATTCGTTATGGCGACACGTTTGGTAGCCTTGACATGTGTGATCCCGTTTAGTTTCGGAAAGGCACTCTGCCGTAGCGCGCGAGCTGTCGGGTCATATCGTGATGACGATGGGTGAGAATCAGTGTACTGAAAACGGTGCAGAATAAATGATGAATCCTACCATATGAGTCTGAATACAAGTTCGTGTGCTTGGTCACTAGTGTGTCTGGTGCGGTTTCCCTCTCTCGTGGCAGTATTTATTCGCTCCTGATTGCAGCGCAGTTAGAAACAACGCATGATAAAGACGGATAATGTTGTCATGAGTGCTCGATCGTAGGCCTATTCATCAGCTGACCTATTGGGGGTCCAACTGAGTGACCGGTAACTTTTTGTCTCATTCCAAAGAAGTTTTGCTTAGACAGTAATATGCACGACGATAAACTTCAGGCGTTTGACCCGATTGTAGACAGATATCACGTACAGTTCTTCCCTTTGGTTGAACAGCGCGTATTGTATGAGGTTAGTTCGTTGTGACCTCCTTGGTCATCAGTGCGTTCGACGTAACGCACTTATCTTTCGACACTCTGTCAACAGAGCGATTGAAAGCTTGAACAGGCCCAACTTCCCTGTCCTTTGTTGTCTTCTTACCGATGCGGAATGCATCGGTTCATATCTACGCATGCGAAACTTTTCTCTCTGTACACTTTCCCTCCATTTATGCATGAAATCAGCTCACTTGTTCCCTAATTTTTTATACACCAATACCAAGTAACTTTCTGTATCATGAACGGTTGGTTTCGTTATGAATTGCTTTCTCGGTGTAACCAGTAATTTGGATTGAAAACACAAGTGGGCGAATATTGACTTCTTCGCGTTCCCTTCTAATCAATGCAGGTCGAGAGTGCATAAAACTAAAAATGAGCGGTACGGAGAACTCAAAGACACTGCAGAGTGTGAAAAGTGTTTACGTCACGATTAATTGATCTCCGCTCACGTCAGTGTGCATACGAATGCTCTCTGAGTACATGTGTTGAGTGACCGAATCCAAACTGTCTCAGCTGTGGCTAAACAATGATATCAAAGGGATCCTGGCAGATAGGTAAGCGCTTAGTGGACTATTCCAAAAGTGGTGTTAGAGTTAGTCACATCACGAGTATCAACCAAGTTAACCAAGCGCTATTAATAGACCTCCTCGATCCGGTTGTCAGCCAGAACTGTTGTGTCGTGCACCCAGTAAAACTGGGTGAAAAGGGTAGATTACCATGCTTTAAGCGCAGACCGACAGCCTATCTTTGAGACGCAGGGCCATAAGCTGAATAATGAAAAACGCAGGAGAGATTGCCTGAAATAAACATCGAGTTGGAATCTGTAGTACTGAGTAACTCGATCCTGCTGTGGTGACTTGCGGACCTCAGCCGCTAAATTAATCTAGGATAAATTGACACGTCGGAGTGTACTCTACTTTTTTTGTTTGTCTTTAGGAAGATAAACGGGTGATTAGATAACAGAATAAAAAGAGCCACAGTTTGGATATGTCACCTAAATGACCTCCCATTCTTCGAGAAATAATCACTCTTGCATACAGTACAGTTATTCCAAATCGGAATGTGAGCCTTCGGGAACTATGTTTACCCGACCGGTACGTTGAAATCGGTACTTACAACCACTATACCATAGTTTTTCGTACCCTATTTACGAATGTAAAACAACTTTTTTCAATACATCTCTACTCGTTCTTCGTGTTTTGGACAGGATCGCGATGCACTCACGTCGCCGTTTCTCCAGTCATCCGGTGGATACCTATGTGCGTGGATCTGGTCCGACGACATCCGACCCCCAGGCGCTGCCCTTCCTCGCGTCTGCAAAAGGAGTCTCGTTGTGTTGCACTCACAAGGCTGGAGCGCTGCCTTGTCAGGTGTCATGGGTGGATGGGGTGAGCGTTTATTTCATATCCAGAGTTCAGTATTGATGTCGTGAGTAGAATACTGGTTTCCTACGACGATCTGCACTATGAAATACGGGCTTTGTGTACCTCTGAAATGACCTTTCCGTCAGTGTGCTCAGTTCCCAGTTTCTTCAACCAATTACTTCGCGGGAGTGCTTTTATAACGAGTCTAATATGTCATGATTGTACGTCTTTCCTAATACAGTTTTTCCCCCAAGACCGAATAGACATTACATCTGACCTGTGGGGACCTTCCTTCAGTACACGAACGCACGCTTTCTTGGGGGGACCAGTGAATATGTTGCCCACCTGTAACGTCGCTATTCTCTCCATTTGTAACTCCAACTTTATCGTTTCCAAATCAGACCCTAGACACGGAATAATGCTCAGTGAGCCGATAGCAAATGGTCTGGAGTTCATGAATAGCGTACATGCGATTTACGTCATCTGGGTATGAACTAAGAAATCAGGTGGATGGACCAATCAGTTCAGCGCGTCTCTCCTACCTGTTCAAGTTCGATAAAGAAAAATCTAGGGAGAGATGAGACTAGACAAACTTCATATTTCGAAAAATTGGGCCAAGCGGATTGTTTACGGTTTTCGGCTCTCTCCTGTCGATATGCTTTCAGAAAAACCGTGTTGCTTCTGGTCGACATTTGTGTGATTCAGCTGTATGGTAGAGATATTGAGGAAAATTCCTTCACCCAAATGTTTGTTCCAAATCAATCTCTGGTAATATATTGGTTGGTCAGACCTTCCGAACTCCCAGTTGCGCTTTGACAGAAACGATAGACGACCGCCACATGTGGCATCCAATCAAACGTCGAATACAAACACCGCAAGCACTGTGCCTAGAAGAAGCTTACATAACGAGATTACAACAGTCCTCGCTCTTTTATCCGCACACAAAATACACGACGACCAACGTGGTGCCAGTTTGGATGGGGTGATTGGGACAACAGCTCACGTAGTCTCCTGAACGAGAGAAAATGACTTTTCACTGACAAAAGTACGATCTGGGTGTTCTAAACGTGCTGCGGGTATGACTTTCGGAAACCGGAGCTCGCATTCACCAAGCGAGAGTTGGTTGTTAACTGTGTTCGGTTCGGCTGCTGTTGTTAAACTAACGACTATGGTTTACGGCCGTTTTTCTTGCTTACTTGCTTACTTCACGAACAATATGGCATTCGGCCTACTCCGCAAACTTGTGGCTGGTCTGATATGTACTATACTAGTGACGAATAGTTCCAGGTCACACTGTAAATTCTTACCGCATTGTATGCGTGATGGCAATAGCACCGATCCATTTCACGAAGACTTCAAGAAAGCTAAATTGATAAAGCGCCAACAGTTCACCTGTCCTCACCAGTCATCACACGCATTTACATCCGTAGTTGGATGGCATTTCCACAACGGTGAGAAGGCTGGTAAGGAGTTTCACACACAGAGACCACAAAACGTCTCCAGAATAGACACATTGTGAATCTGAGACTGCGCACATGAAGTTGATTGAGTGGATCGAATGAAATATTTCGACCTCCGATTGCAAGTTTTGGAATTGATTCAACGAGGCGACCGTAAACGCTCGTTTGAGATCGACAAGGCGGGTTCTGCGTTGTGACACGATTTGGTTTTGCTCCAGGACCGTTTTCAAGTAGTTCGGTACGTGTCCATTTGTCCATTGCGTCAAACTTTACATGCCCCAATTCTGTAAGACGAATGCTGGATTATTCGAGGTTGGGGCGTCAAATAAACACGAGGTTTGAAGAGTATGGGAGCTCAGATGACCTCCAATGAGCCACTAAGCACATTCTACTGGGATTAGACGTCATTCTTCCTCTAAGGTCGGTGACGGCATGAGCTCCAAGTGGCACTCGTAACTAACCGTTTTCTTCTGTTTTACTTTGAAAGTCGGGATCTTTAAAGGACTCTGTCTTCTCAATAGTCCCTATTCCGGAGAGTCATTTGCCGGTTATGTCTCACCGACCATTATTTATGGGCGACTGGAACAAACTTCGAAAATTGATTGTATTGCCCGTCCTATTAACTCTTTTGGTAGACCGTACATCATCTCACCTTGATGCTTTGTGAAAAGTACGCATAATTACGCTATACGAGAGGTGAAGAAAGGTTGCGATGAATACTATTCAACCGAATCATAAACTAATGTAAGTACTCATTAGAAGTAAGGATCAAACGTCATCGGCGTCACGTCTGTAAAGAAATGACAACGAAATACGATCGGGCAACTTGGGCTGTTCATGACAAAATTGTCCATTTGTTTGAATACAGAACCATCGGAATCAAATAAGTATACAGGATACTGTGATATCTAGAAAATGCTGCCGCGATATCTAAGCCTTCACATGATTTCCGCCAAAACATGTCCCGACGCTGTCCCGACAGGAGACCTTGTTTTAAAACAAACCGTAACATTGAAGGTCCTGGAGTAGTCACCAGAGCACCTTCAACTTTGCTCCAAATCGTCGTCTTTAAAACGTTTTACAGCTGATCTGGAACCAAATAGGTTTTTCTGTTCTGTCACAAAAATAATAAGGAAACAGGTTAGAGGCAGCACTGCTGGCGTGTATTGGTCAAAAGGAAGACGCCCGATCATCGCTGAGCTTCCGTCTACACACTTGCGATGGCTTCAAGTAACGAAAGCTAGCAAACAAAGGAGGCCACTAGTGCAGTTGATTCTCGCTCCTCAGGGCACAATGCTCCTCCACAAATTCGCATTTTATTCTCATAAAAAAAGTGCCATTAGAACGGCCCACTGCGAACTTCGTACGTGTGCTTGCTTCTCTCGTAAGACCTTGTGCCACAATGGAAGTCCCCTAGTCTGCATGCTTGAGTTCGTTATCAGGATTACCCTCCTGGTTTGACCATCAGTCACGCGCTAAGCCGATTGGAACAATAACTGTCGTGAAAATTCGACAATATGGCGGAGCACACGTGTCTCACTCTGATTAATAGGATCAGTCCTATGTTCATTGGTCTCGTGCTGTGGGTTGTATTGTGTTCGCATTATTGTTTCGTCGGTCTAGGAATCGGCATATTGGGCAGTAAAATACCGTTCTGCGATGTATCAGTTGCAACGACTATCGGTAATGCTGGATCGTAATGAGTCAAGGAGATTTAAGGTCAATATTCGTCTTATTGTCATCAGAGGCCTTCTGACACGGGGACGACTAACACCACATTGGTTCTTTGCACGTAGTTTGCACTTAGTTCGTGCGTGACAATAGTCAGCTAAACCCCTAAAGAACTGAGAGAAAGCTCAGTTCCTATGGTTGGGAGATCACCAACTTCTTTTGACGGTTCTACTACTGACTTAGAGCGGAACCAAAACGCAATGGTCGGGACACTGCAAAGCTGACACACTCGAAGGTACAGAATCGCGACACAAATTAATAGGAATCCAAGCAAACATGTGAAGGGGGAAGAATCATTTGGTTGGTACAGCGGTTTGTCAACTCATGGATTCACATGACACGTATTGACTGATTGATCGAAAGGCGAACTTAATACAAGACGTGCATGATATGGGCTGTATTTGTGTTGTGCCTTGCTGAACGGTCGTGCTACTCTGTGTCGGTCCTTGGCTTCCTGTTCCACCCACTATGGTATATCAAAAGACACGGTAGCTTCAGGCAGCCCCTTATGGAGACAGAGGAAGATTATTACAATTGTATTTATAGGGTAACCACAGAATGTTCCACAAGGTCGTGCTAGAATCTCCGTGAGGGAGTGAGAAGCGCCGAGCTAAAGATGCTCGATTCAATCAGGGCATGCCTTCGTTTGGTCCGTGGTTCAAACTCGACTTCTGCCTCCCGACTTCCCCTGTCTAGGCTTGGGCAAACTGGCAGTATCCCAGCCCTCGTGCTTTCTTCGGGTGACATGGCAGCTAGGCACCAAAAGGGTGTTACAGCTGGACGATTTTTTATTTTCGTTTGATCCGTAGACCGCATGTGACATTCGTCCAATTGACGTGCTGTTGGGTTATTAGGGGCGGTCGGCCTCCGGACAATTTGGGAGCAAGCTGGGGAGACAAGGCGGGTCCCCTCTAACACTTGTTACTCCATTCACTGTAAGAGTGTAATCTATTCCTAGTCTTCCTGTGCAATTATCAGATACCCCACCACAGCACAATTCAATACACCAGTTCAGTAGTAAAAAATGGAAGCCTGTGTGACAAAAGAACTTCGGTGCGTGTGTGGTGATACTTTTTCTACTATTTCGTTTCGCTGTCTCGTTAGCATGAGCAAAGTGCTGTTTCTATCAAAATGAAAGTCTCGTCTGCTTGACTCACGTTTGCGGGAGCATATTTTATTGTATTTTTTAAAGTGTTTGCTCGGTTTATTTTGCTCTATTTGCTCGCTCTATTTTTGCAGCACAACTCACTAGCTGGATCTCAATGGCGTCAGTAAGTTCAACACTGTTGACCATGAATTCCATTCATTTCCTGACGAAAATAGTTTGCACCCCCCGGGTATCCGAACTTAATGCGCCTGCTCCACTCCACGAGGGACTACTTCCCATAAGGAATTCCCCCGTTAACTACAATTTAGTGTAAAATACTCCTTTAATGGGAATCACCTCAAAATTACTCCAAAACGCTCCTCTCCTCATGTGTCGTCTTTTCGGGAGGATTGCTATGCAGGCGCAGCTTCGAGGTTCGTACGAGTAAGAGCTCGAAATGGCTCTAGAGGTCTTCTAACACAAACGTCGTCGGTTCAAGGAGGCTGCTATCCTACGCATTGTTCCTGTTTGGGCTTATGTCACCTGGCACTATTGCAGATTGTATACGGACGTCATGGCACCTATGTGCCCGTCGTGGCTAATTTGGACCTCAGACAGGGTGCGTGCTGTTGGCCAGCAGTAAAATTCGTTCGCAATGTATGTGTTAACATACTCTAAAACGTCATACGGTCAAGTCTGCCGCTTGTCCTTTCAGCATAGATTGGCTTCGCTTACGAGTTGAAATCTCAATTGAAACTTCTCAAATCTCACAATACCAACAATCCTGCTTGAATTTAATCCCTTTAGGCTGGTAGTAGGCAGACGATACACGTATATATGTAAAACGTGACATTCTAACACTGACTGTTTGATTGGTGGCCATCTCTTTTACCCGATTTCCCGAACTTACTACGGCATTACCGATTTTCCAGACTCGGGTCGATGCAGAATTGTGGGGATACAAAGAACTTCACAACCGGTCACTTTCAGTTATGAGGATAAATAACGTTTAAACACTGCTGACGGTTTACTCGACTAAACAGCGGTGGGATACAATGTACTGTAGGATGCTGATATGTGTTTGGTTTGCGAGTTATGATAAGAACCATTGAATAAAAGCAACTTTCCACAACCCCACATACGAACTTCTAGTCTTGTGACAAGCATATCTTAATTTGATATTCTCTAATTACACAGGTCCGAGCCCCAGCTCGTCACAATTTCGCCAATGCCAATGTCCCTGCAAGAGCTAAGACAGTTTCTCCGCAAACCACGAGTTACATCTACTAGTCCGCAACCTTCGTCGGATCAGAATTCGCATTCTTCCAAACCTACAACAACCGACTTAGCTCAAAAACCGCCAGACTTGTCGACCGACCACTCTGTTCGGGAACCGAAACACTGTTATACTAGTCGACAGAATCGTTTGAGTGAATGTTCTACTGGCAGTGCAGCCGACTCGATAACGTCCGATGTTCAGTGTCCCTATTGTACCTGTTCACAGTGTAATCTCCCTCTTGGTGCTGGTGAGGACTGTGCTAGTCCACTCACCTCGGTCGACCATTTGTGGTCCCCTCCCTTCGATTCACTGCCTCCCGGATCGACAACCAATCGTCCGACTGTCCGACGGAGAAGGCTTCCGAGCAGTTGGTCAAACACCGCGGGAGCTGCACAGTCTCTACCGGAACCTGGAAGTACGCGCTGTCGTGCATTCCTTCACTTTATTACAAACATCTTAAGCTGGTTTGTATAGTGGTTGCGCCACATTTTTCTTCGCGTTTTCTCAGGTTTGAAGTCCAATGAATATGCTTTTCTTTATTTAGCATGTTTCTAGAACGCAGCAAACATCAGTGACCTATAAGTTGGAAAATGTTTGGTACTGATTGGTTAGTCATGTCTTTTGAGAAAAGCGTTTTTGATTTATGTGCTAGAGCCCCTGCAGGTGGGTTCTGGCCTTAGTATGCTCAGCTCATATGGATCCACTGTGGGTGGCTTTTCCCTTGCCTTCGACCCGGTAAAATGAGATATACAGGCAGTTACGAAATTTATCCCCGCTCAGTGACCCCTCCTAAGTTTAGACATTCGTCTAAGAGTCTATCGTTCTACAGCCGAAATTATGACTGCACGGTGCAAATTAGAGCCTTCCTGATAGACGATCTGGTAGCTTAGCTTATTCGGAATCAAATGCCTAGGCAGTAAGTTGCTGTCTCAAGTGGACAAAAGACAAGTGCACATGTATTCGAAGTGAATGTGACTAGCAGGTCTCGCAAAACGGCGACAATTCTTTGTTTAATGAACTGCTCAGATGTTTATTATGTTGTTACCGCTTTCATGATCGCTCAAGATATACAACTACCCTGAAGCTTTCACGGGGGCTACTAGTTGGAGCGTCCACGTACCAATGCGAACACTATTGAAATCATCTGTTTGAGCCACAATCGTTTACTATCGGTAACCTTTCCACTGCGAAACAGTCAAGTATGAGCTCGGTTGGAACCAGCGGTCGACTTATTCGGATAACCATTTGACCACTGGTCAGTAGTCTGAATGTTTTGCCTGAACAGTTATCAGTTATCGCGGAAGTCGCGACTACCAGGTCGTGGATTTGGCATTTACCCGGGTTTTTCACATACAGTTTTTGCCAGAACCCGAATAGCTCAGCCGCCCGAGCGCCTTACTCTTTATTTAGCATAGAAGGATTGGGCAAGTAACCTTTTAATTTAAATTCCCACACTGTTACCTCTGCCCAACCCGTCCACCGACCACGTTGGGTAGCTAGCGAATTTTTCGTCACTAGTTAACATACAACAACACTGTTATTATTGATTACCGTCCCGCAATGAGACTCGTCTGCCGCGTGCACATTTTGCAGTCCCTTGGGAGTTATTTCTTTCGTAGGTGGCGTTATTTATTTAGTGGGAAACTTGCGTTGTCTCTGCTTTTGGCTGGCTTCAGAAAACGCGGGTTGGGGACTACCTGAAACGTCGTCACGTCACATGTCTATTTTCGCCTGAAATCGGCTTCATTTATTCACTTTTATCTGCAACCAGTGTAAAAAGAAACCCGGTACATCGGCAGATCACTGTATGTGCTACTTTTTTGTACGGATTGAGTGGGAGAGATCGAACTTCCCGATTGTCCCATTCGATAACCGAAGTCCTCAAGGATTGTCGTGAAATGTTTTTGCCAGTGCATAGTTTCATTGGCAAGCCCCAGACAAGTTGAAACAGGTCTTAACGTGCTAACACGCACCGCACGAATGCACATCTTCAGCTATGCCAAGTGGATAACGAAAACGAAAACAAATAAATAGTGGAGACTAGTATCAAGTGTGTCGATGTGTCCTGCACACCGACGCAGTGCGACGCTCCGCCAACTCACTACGCACTGTTAATGTCACCTTGTTGACGAAACGTTTGCAACCAGATTGCCCAGCTCAACGGACAAGAACAATGAACAGCTACACAGTCTGAGCTACCCACATTCCCCGCGACAGTGTGCCAACATCGGTTGAATCGGAGCAGTAATCAGTATTCCGACGGTTGGTATCCTTAAAATCCAAGCCTCTATCGCTTCAAAGCCCAGAGATTTTCTCCCATGTGGGAATTTTCCCCGCTTGAGAGCCACTGGGTTAAGACGAGCATGGTTACAGGCACGAGGCTCAGCTAATGGTCTGGATTGGTCGCTGAAAATAACATCCCTCATTAAATTCCGTCCGCACAGTTAAATAATTGGACCCTTATTTTTCACCGTTTCTTGCCCTGTCTGAATGAGTTTGTGACACCTAGCTCAGATACGAGACTAATCTGAATCTCTGGCCTGGTTTTTTGTGGCCTACTCGGTTAGTCCTTACCCCCAGGGATGATTGGCTAAGCGTATTATTTCACTGCATCACAGCATTCTCACGAAACGCTTCACTACCTTATTCTAATTTCATCGACCGTTATAGGTGTACAGTGCCACAGCATATTGATTCAGCCGCGATCTTTGTCGGGATGTGCCCACCCTCCACCCCTACTCAATCTATCACTGTCAAGCGGCAATAGCCCACAATACGCCCTCACACCCCTTCTTCCCAATTCGACCATCATTCCGGGAAGTCAGTACTTTCCACCCCGACGCTATCACACCGCCAGCGCCAGTGAATCGTCTCCTCCGTTTCGCACTGGTGGACCCGATTGTTCTACAGGCCACTGTTCCTCAGCAAGTGCTGTGCTGAATCCGAGTGCCAAAGCTTCCCTCGTATCGCTTTCTCCTTCTGCTGCTCCTCTTTGGGCGGATGCTCCAGTTCACGCGAAGCCACGTACCGGTGGCAACTACGTCTCCCGGGACATGTTGATCGCCTGGCACACTAAAAAAAAACGGCTTCAGCAGAAACTTCAGTCTCCATCACCGACCTCAGGCGAGGGCCCTTCAGACAGACCACCGCCTCCGTCCGGTAACTGCCCAATAACAACATGTTCCACTCCGATGCCGCCAATGGCTTCCGTCGGACCATCTTTTGTACAACTGCATCCATGTACTCCTGTCCCAGAGGCCTTGAGGGAAAGCGGTAAGCCTTTCGGACCTGGTTGATTCGGCCTCAAATTCAATAAGCCATTGTCTTAACGGTAGTTTTTTTATGATTGGGCCAGCACACCGGCTTGAACAAGTCATCATTAGCTAAACTTATTGGTTCTGTTCACTCCGTAAGTTCCGGTGCGAAGTTGAAATTGAATTGCAGAGACACTTATACAACAAACTACGACACTTTCGTTATCGCTTATCTCATAGAAATTGGTCGTAGTTATAACCCGATACCACTCTACCTCGAGCGACTGCAATTTCTTATTCTTCTTGTCATCATCACAGACGACATGACATCGCCTCGAAACGCGCACCAACCTGGTTCGCTGATTGACCATCAAAAAGTACTCGTCTCTACGACTTCACTGACCCACACCTATTGCACCGATCCTCGTGCGCATTCCTGTTCCTCGGATTTGACGTGCTCTTCCGGGAAACTGTGCAGTGCCGATCAACATGTTGGTACGTGTCCAGATCCCGCATTGACCAGGTAACTCAGGTCTAACTTTTGACAGCACCATATTTCTCGTTCGACCTTATATTGCCATTTACGCAAACCAGAGAGGTGAAACCGGGGACCCTAATCATCCTCCTGTTTAGGTGTGGGCGCCCTGACAGTATCCCAGCCCACCTACAACCATGATACCTACGTCTAACAATAAACTCATGCCACATCGGCCGTTGCGTGGTGCCCTCAGCGGGGTCGCCTTACTCACTGCATACAGCAGGGCGGGAAAGCGAAAACAGGCTACTGCTGACGCCTCCCTTCTTTCTAGTTCACATACTTTTTCTTCCCCCTCTCCCCACCCCATTAATAACTCTCCCCTTGTAGGCCCATCACTTATGACTGATAACTCCGTTCGTCTTGCATCGGTTTTGCGTGCAACATCTGCTCGTCATATGACACCGACATCCTCAGGTATCTCCAAATCAATCTTCAAGCCTTGACGCCCAGTCTCTCTGGCCGCCTTCAAACTCAAATCGATCACATTGTCAACAGTTACCAATGGCACAGATCAATAACTGACTGCCGGTCGTCCGGAGTCGCTTCTCCCTACGTTTTCCTGGGCCGCGTAAGGTGCGGACAAATGGCGTGGCAACTGAGAGACTGGCAGATCCGGATGTTAGACGAACTTACCAGAATCGTCTTTTTGAGTCTCTTCCAAATGCTCCTCCGTCAGATGTGAACTCTTACTGGGACGAGATTGCCACCTCTTTGCATAGTGTTGGGAATTTTGCCTGTAGCACAGCACCACCAGGCTCACTCAAGCACTGGATGCCAAACCGAACGGTGGCACTGCTTAAATCTCGGAGAAATATCCCAACCCGTCTCGAAGATAACCTCGTGCGACGAATTATCAGACGTCAAGTGAAATTGAGCGTACGAGCCGACCGTGAAGTGTGGTGGACACAGAAAGCCAAGGAAATGAGAGGCCCAGAAAGCCCATATGCCCGAAGATTATTTCAGTTGATCCGTGCGACCAGCCCCCGGAAACCACCTGTGAGCGAAACCATCAAGGATCGGAAAGGAGTGACCATTTTGAATAAAGAAGAACGCCTTGACCGGTGGGCCGAATACTTCGAACAACAACTGTCGTGGCCACTAGCTACCACTCTTCTGGAGCCCACAGTTGACGTAGAACCCTGGATGGTGAACGTGGAACAGCCTACGGCCTCGGAGGTTTATGACTGCATATGTTCTTTTAAGCACAGCGGAGCCTCTGGTCCAGCTGACCTCCCACCCGCATTGTTCGAAGATGGGATTGGAGTCCTCAGTCAGCGCTTGTCTGACCTGTTTGCTTGTATTTGGGAAAAGGAGTCTGTCCCAGACAACTGGGGAGAGTCGGTGATAGTGCCCATTTTCAAAAAAGGCGCTCGTATTGAGTGTGGTAACCGCAGGGGGATCAGCTTGACCCCGGTTGTAACGAGACTGTTGGCGTCACTGGTGCTTCGTCGCCTTACGGTGGCTTGTGAAACACTGACTCGAGAGCAGCAAGCGGGGTTCCGGCCTGGTAGGGGTTGCGTTGACCAAACCTTCACACTCCGTCAGGAGCTAGAATAACGCCATACGTACAAGCTCTTTGTACTCTCAGACTTTCGGACGTGTGAGAGTATACGGAGAGCTCTCCAAAAGCTTCCGTACACAAAGCGATGTTCGTCAGGGGTGCCCACTCTCTCCATTCCTATTTAATTTCGTGATCGATGAAATCATGAGACGAACGCTGGAAGGTCTCCAAAATCCCGGTGTCCACATAGCCTGTGACAGAAAGCTTGGCGATCTGGAATATGCAGACGACATCGTTCTCGTCTTCGA
This sequence comes from Opisthorchis felineus, assembly GCA_004794785.1. Lineage (NCBI taxonomy): Eukaryota > Metazoa > Platyhelminthes > Trematoda > Opisthorchiida > Opisthorchiidae > Opisthorchis > Opisthorchis felineus. The sequence continues at coordinate 176,871 of SJOL01008964.1, read as the reverse complement.
AGAGGAGGAGAAGGCGCAGGTGTTTTTTGGATGAACTGACCAAAATCATCCTGTCCATTGGTATGCATTTTGCACCCACAAAGTGTAAGGTCATGCTCGTGGACATGCAGTCACTGAACGCGCCACTTACAATTCAGGGAGAGGCAGTCGAAGTTGTGGAGCGTTTCACGTATCTTGGAAGTTGTATTAGTCCCGATTTTAGTGTGACAGATGAGGTCAATGCACGAATCTGGAAGGCTGGGGTCGCGTTTGCTAATTTGAGGCACCTATGGCGTCAAAGTGGTGTATCGCTGAATCTCGAGGGACGTGTGTATCAAGGTACAGTGCGGGCTGTTTTGTTGTATGACTGTGAGACTTGGCCTGTTCGAGCAGCGGAACTGAGACGTCTTCGGGTGTTCGACAATCGTTGTCTCAGAACCATAGCTCGTGTGGGTTGATGTCGGCGGATCCGTAACGAGGCAATTAGAAAACGAGTTTTCGGTTGTCCATTGAAGAACGTGTCCAGCACCAGAAGCTGCGTTGGTTGGAACATGTGTGTTGAACGTATGCCTAACCATCGTTTGCCGAAGAGAGTGCTGTTTTCCGTGCCCAACTCAGAGTGGCGGAATCAGAGAGGTGGCCAACCCTTGACCTGGCAGAGGGGTATGAAGGAGATTACGAAACCTTTAGAGGCTGTCGGTGCTATTCGCCTTCCAGGATGGGGACCGCGTGATCCCAATTGTGCATGGTTGGAGACGCTGCAATATATGGGTGCCAACCGATGTCAGTGGCGTTCTTGTCAGTTTCTATGCAGATTGCCTAAATGAGTGTCTGGAGGTGTGTAGGCACCTCAGAATGATTGTAGTAAGCTAGTACTAAGTCCCTTCTCCATCCATTTTTATTCTTTTCTTTACAATAATGCTTTCAAATAAATCATGGTTTTACGGCAGCGAAGCATCGGTGTTGAAGGCTGTCCAGGATGATGATGATGATGGGTAGTTTACTGGGTCCAACACTCGTCTATTTATTCCTGATGGCTTTTTTGCGGAACATGCTGTATGCTGGAATGTCCGGTGTCTCTGGTGGCGCACCAAATTCAGGCAGACCTTGTCGTGAACCAGAGTCTGTCCGACAATTCATCGGTTACTGAACGCGCGCTGTGCTCAGGTTGCGCTTGAGATTGCACGACTTCTCTCCGCATTCCGCAATGGCTTGATATCCAAACTCATTTTGAAGTATGGTGTCTTTAGTTAGTATTCGGTGAAACTTAAACTTCGTTCGTACTGTTTCATGGTCTGAACCCATCAAACGGATCCATGCGAACATTCCCCCAGAATATCTCGTCCGGGTTATTTGGTTGTGATGTCTTGTAGACACTTGTAAATTCCCCGTTTGTACGGGAATTGGTGGGTGAAGTTGGTCACGATACCGGAATATCTGTATGGCATCTTTCAAAGCGTGTCCTTGTGAGTATCGTAAACACGGGAGTCCATTCGGTAAGTGTCAATTCGATAGGTGACAACTGAACCCAGGATAAATGCAACTCAGTGTCTATCAAACGCTAGGCCAGCTCGAGGCTTGGTCCCAATGACCATTGTGGATTCTGATCCAGAGTTGGATAGTCTAACTTCTGAGAGACAGACTGTAGCTGCACAATAGTACAACCTTGCTTCCAAGGTCGAGTGTTCAGGTGGTCCGTCATCCAATAAACATACAAGTCCCGGCTTGTTACCTACCTCACTGGGACAATCGGAGATTCACCTACAACCTTTACGTGACCGAGTGCTGTCTGGAAGGCAGCAGGGATCTTGTGGAGGATGGTTGCACAGCACTGCTGTTACAGTCGTCGGACTATGAAAGCAATCTGGTCCTAAGTTGATTCGAGATCTTGTCATTGTTCGTTGGGCTAGCGAGGACGGTAAACAGTGGACCGCCGGCTAGACTGCAGAGTCCGACTTGCGCGCACTATAAGAATCCCCACTTCGAATGCGACCGTTCCTGAACTACATACCTTTTTTACTTAATTCGGCTCTTGCTACTATTCACACTCAGGTAGTTAATTGAATATCACATCTAAGAGGTCACCCATCGAGGTGATTTCTCGAAAGGCCTCCTTTGCTTAGTGCAGTTCTTCAACTTGCGTTTCCCGCGCTTTTTTATCGATCATATGGACTTTGATCCCAGCCCATCATAAGCTGTGTTGCTTTCGCTTCTCCTTCGGATTAGGTATGTTTCAACAACGTAATATGAACAGATTTCGCTTGCGAATCGCCGCTGAGGAGCTTAATCGTCGGGTCTGATGAGGCAATCATGTCTCGGTAATCTTGGTGCTTTCAGACTATACGAATATCCTGCTGAAACGACTGGTCGTTGGATAACTGCATTCCGACAAACGCAAACCGTTCTTAAGGGCAGCAGCTGGGCTATGTGGCTATGAAAAAAAGCGCAGTTAAGACCGCTAATTTCACTCCCAACATGTCATCATATCTACTCGTGTGACACTTCGCAATCGGTTATGTTACCGTAAGGGAAGACGTAGTATTTCACGTGTTTCAGGAGGTTTCTGTAGCTCAACAACATTTAGATGTGATTGTCTCATCCTATCCTTCGTCTGTCTCGTTCAAATAAAACTGCTTCACGCTTTTTGCCTTCACTATATTTCTCTGTCTTCTCTGATATGAAAGAAGGTTTGCCGTGTTAGCTACACATCACGTCAGTCAAATATTCTTCAGGCGAACAAAGAATCGTTTAACAGTTGATTTTGTTCCGACGTATGATTGGTACTCTTCAAGCACTTGCACTGATCTGGAACGAAGCCCCGTGAACAACCCTGACGATATTTACCCAATTTTCCAGATGAATATGTTTGTCATTTTCTTCCCAGTTGTCTGTATTACATGAATGCATCTTGATGTATCCTATCAGAAAACAATTCACTGATGATGAGATTCGTTTACCGTAGTCTTGTTTGAATATATACGTAGCATGAATAGACTGAACATCTGTGCGATCTGTGGTTAATGACTCAAAACGAACCAAATGCTGAATTACTGTTGTCTGTGACGTCATACGATTCGCTCAAGGGATAAGTGAGGTGTAGGCTAGGGTAGATGAAATCTTCCACTTTGACTAGGTAAACTAATTGATTTATTTTTAATCAGGAATTTTAATCGGGAATTTTATTTTGGATGAATAACCACTCTCCGGTTGCATGGAGCTGCTTCTGCCCCCTCTACACTTAGAGGAGTTATCCGACAAGAATATCCATAAATTTTCACTGGAAATCGCTACAGTCATTGGTTTTCTGACAATGTACCTTCAGTCGCTGTGGAGCGCTTCAAGGAATGTATCTGATCGCTAACCATCTGAGTTGATGTGCTGAAGCACTCAAACTCAGTCCAGGTTTTTCAGTTGCTCCTCTCTGGGCCCGAGGTAACCCAGTCTTTAAGGCGTGGAATTAATGACTGGGAGGTCCGTGGCTCGAACCATCTCGACTGCTCCTGTCTAGGCTTGGGCGACCTGACAGTAGCTCAGCTCTCGTGATTCCTTCGGGTGGCATGGCAGCTAGGCACCGAAGGGGTATGGCAGGTGAATTATTATTATTATTATTATTACCTTGGCTTGGGAAGCCTAACAGGAGCTCAGCTATTCTACGTCCTGCAATCGCGCGGCAGTTATATAACATCGAAAGCATGCCACTGCATGACTATGTGTAATGCACATTAATTAAATATCCCTCAACCAACCCACTGGAGTAGTATATCTGGAATAGGCTATTTTTGGTTCACTGGCGTTCTTACATTCATATGGATAGCGATAATGCGATTGGTTGCATTAGGTTTCGAAAGGTACGCATACTTCAACTGACTACCACTTACCATAGTTTATTTTTTCCACAGTGTTCTTTGCTCACTTACCTTACTGTCGCTTCTCACAGGTCCTACATTAACGTAGTTCCTCCGTCTCGACGAGCATGCCTTCAACCGATAGACGAACGACAGGCCATGCGGTCAGCGCTTACTCAACCGATAGCTCGACGACAGTGTTTGGATATCAATGGATCGACCGTTCCACCAGAAGGGAGTTGTTCTGTCGGTACGCTATGCAGCTACGTCAACGTGAATGAGTTGTGTAAAACGAATGTGACGAATCTCTCCTCCTGTAGTGCCACAGCGCCATCACCGGTGGATATTGGATCCCCGGCTAGCTCAAACTCTGCCATATCTTCTGCTGCCCAATGTTACATCAATCTTGCACCGTCGCAACTCACTTGTTCTTCAAGTAGTCGGGGCCGAGGGTTGCGTGGTATTCCCCTTGGGTAGGTCTTTCATACCCAAAACGGCGACTGTTTTGCGCGACGCTGGGTTTCAGTTTAGTAAATATGCTGTCTGGCGACGGAGGCGTAGGTAACATCCATTGTTAACTATAATAAATATTCGGGTCATCCACCAGCCCGTGTTTGAAGCCGACCCATATTGTGTAGAATTACCGGACGAGCACTGATCGTTGAAAGCAAGTTTGTGTGACTCACGATTCTCCACTGAAAAATAGACCAATTTAACCATCGTACTATTAATACCACGGTTCCTGGAAAATGTGCTTTGTCAGACTGTTCTCTCACTAGGCTTACTAACTACAGGATGGCCTTTCCCCTTCCGGAAAATATAGCAGACCTATCAATGAAGACGAGTTGCCTTAAGACCTGTCAGCCAGCATAACTGACTGGTTCGTTTGCCACAACCTGAATACGACTTTGTCGATACGTTAAGAACGATCACAGGGTCGATTGTCTGAGGGAAGGAGTACGTATCGCTCCTACCGCTCTTCCTTGATAGAATGGAGTGATCCTCAAACATCGATGCACCCACCAGCGACTATTAATTAAATATTCTAGGAGCTCAAGATGACCCAGTGGTTAGGACGCCAACTTATTGACTGGGTGGTTCCTGGTTCGAACCTAACATCTGCATCTCGACTGCGGTTGTCTAGGCTCTGACAACCTGACATTATCTCGGCCGTTCCTTTCGGTGGTATGGCAGCTACACACCGAAAGGATGTTGCAGCCGAACGAAATATTTTAAGCATCGTGGCTGTTTTAGACTCAGCGAAACCAGACATTCTAGAATATCGTTTTTCGGACAAGCACTTGTTGCGCCCTGCGTAATTCAACCTGCAGGGTGAAGTATCCTTTTTGGACGATCGTGTATACTGAGCACGCATTTCTTTTAGAGTCATTGTGATTTGTACAGAAACTGTGGAGTAGCGAAGGGGAAGGTTCTTCATAGCGGAGACCAACAAGCAGTAACGTTCAAGCTGTCTACTATGCCTTTCACACTGCCAAAATGCGCGTGATAGACAACCGTGTGTAGTGCAAACAATTTTCCCTTTTTTTCTTGCAGCCCAGATGAACCCAACTTTATTTCCTTGGAGTGTCCACCCCTTGAGTCTGCAGCAATCCTTACCACGCATACACCAGGTTGTTCTTCTGTTGCTAGTGCTCTATCTCTAACTTCCACTCCATCAACCATCGTTTCTTGTGATACATCCGGTAGTGAGGGGACAGTCCGCCTCCACTACGCCCATCTCACCTTGTCCACTAATCTAACCAACCGGTGTTCGAATGGCAGTGGACCTTCATCGGTGTTCACCAACTCCCCTGCAAGTGACCATCTTCCAGGGCACCTACACGGTATTCAATCGGTCCCCAACGCTTTCTCGCCCAATATATTTCCCGTGTCCACCACATCAGATACGGATCCTAAACCCACTTCCGGTGTGAACTATGTCACCATAGACTTGGTTCAAACGAAGGCCCTGTCCGAAGTAGAACAAGAACTACGCTCAAGCACAGCTGTCGAAACGTTGGCTCAGCACCGATCTATGCTAACCAAGGCACGCGGTTTCAGAAGCAACCTTCGCCGTGGATTTGCCGGCGCGAATTCTACTACTTCGGCAGCACCTGAAGTGGTGAGTGATTTTGTCAGTAAACGCATCCTGTTGTCGTGTTCCGAATCGCTCCACTGATATGCTGATTTTGACTGTTGTTATAATGTTCGGGCTAACAACAAAACTCTGGCTTCCCACCGATCGTTCCAAATTAATTTGAAACGGAGTCATTATACGCTCTCCACAAGAAAATTACTGTTAGCCAGTCGCTAGGGATTTCACCCATGCCATAGAGATCAACATTAGTAACCGGATTATCATTGGTTGCTGCTGTTGGTTCCGAATGGCTTGTTAAGATACAGTGATTGTCTTCCCAATTGCTGCTATTGTTCACATTCACCTCAGGAATGTCCGTTGTTTTCGTGAAGGAAGCTACTCATAAGGTTGCTGAAAAGCCTCCGTTGTTATAATTAGAAAAAAACGGCTCAAGGGTCGACACAATAACTATTAGAGCTGCCTACTCCTGTAGTATGTTTGATCCTCGCCACCACTGCTGTACGTCGTGCTCCGCTATGTCTTGTCCGGTAGCTTACATTCAGTGTCTCCATGTTAAACAATTAACTAAACATCCTATTCCCGTTGTCAGCTACGTACCGGTTCTCGTTTGGAGCGAATATCGAGTTATTCTGGACCTGTTTCGTCCAGTTTTGCGCGACGTGTAACGGCGTCAGATCTGACCAACGCGCCATTGCATTCTCGATTGTTCAACTGCCTCGCCCAGTCTCTCATCGGTAGTAGTGGTGCTTCTATCCGCAAACAACAACCTTGCGGCCGTCGTCCTTCCAACACCGCCCCGACCGCGATGTCATCGTCTACACCGACTACACTCGCACCAATCCCTGGTCCTAACGTCATACAGAAGTGAAGCTGTGCCCGTCGTCACATTCTGTTTTCTGTTTCTTGCCTACTACACCCATAATGTTTGCTCCCCCGACCCTCCGTATCATTATTCGCAATCTCCAAATCCCCTGAATGCGATTTAACATTCCGACCTCTATTTTTGTTTGTTTATTTTTCTAGTGCAACTGCCTTTCACTGTGTTATGAAACCCACCAACGCGCCACCATCACGTTTTGAGACTTTCACTAATCTTGGGCTTACAAATAGTCTTCTATTTGTTGTAGAATCCTGTTTTTTAGGGAGCTGGTCTATTTTTGTAAACACGCCTTTTGCTGTTCGGTCGATATCAACGTGAAGACTCGCGTTTTTTCCACTGACTTTTTCCTGTGTGCATGACGGTTTCAAGAGATGTTCGTTCTGATGGCTCGCTATGTCATAGTTACACATACAATAGATATCCTCTTTACAAAAAAAACAGAATTCTTCATTGAAAAAAATTGAATTAAGGGCTGTCAACTACTTGAGGAAGTGTCCATTTCATGAACATTTTGTAGAAGGCACGGTGGTGACCCCGGGATAATACGACCAATTTTTTTTTAACGAGAGACTCACTTGGAACCCAGCTGAATCTCTCGTTTATGATGTTTTTAAGTGTTTTCATCCACATTCGTCTACGCCAATCGAAAAAAACTACAACATCCGTTTGGTCAGTGGTGTCATGGAAGTAGAAGTGTTAGGCGGAATTCCGCACTGATACCGCTCGCAGTGAGGCGCTGCTACGGCGAAGAAGCCTATCACGCCAGAAGATCGGGCCACTTGCCAGTCCATCATCAAGGCGAGCTCTCATTGGCCGAAAGTCTGGACCCAACAGCCAATCATGGCCCAGCATCCGCCGGCTGCCAATGTTGCACGTAGGCGCCAGAATGTTGTCGGCGCATGCGCTCTATATAAGACGCGATGTATATGTGTTTTTGACCTGGGTTTAGGCCTTAATACACGTGCACGTGGTTGTTTTGATGGGAACGCTAGCTTGGAAGGTTCAGACCGAGAACTAAGCTGAGGAATTACCATTAATACAATTGGCGAACGCGAACCCACAACGTCTATCGAATTTAATCAGCTCTAAGAATTATTGCAACAAAGACAACAAGCGAGTGTAAGGTCGATATGTCAGCGCGAGGAAGGTCTTTTCTGTACAATTGATAAAAATAAGCATACAAGTGAGCAGGTCACATACTCCTGTGCTCAGATAATAAAATATGTGCGGGGATACACCAGTCGGTTTACGTGTTCATCCAGTGCCCAAACCAATCAATTTTTGTGGTCCATGCACCGTAGTATGCCTCGTTAAATTTTGAGTGAAAGTACGCCAACGCTTGTGAGTCATCCATCTCGACGGCAAGTGCTTTGCGTACATGCTCCAGATCACACACCGAAGTCAATTCTGGCAAACCCGAAGGGAGCATCATAGCGAACAAGGTGAGCAGTATGTTTGCATGCTTGCGTAACAACATATAGGCACCTGCACAAAGTTGGGCGAATTTCTGCAAGTGAATGTCACGAGATCCGCCCCCACCAGTGTCGGTGACCGGTGCACCCAACACTACGTCTGCGTTCCCGTGGGCAATAACTGTGATGAAATCTTTGGTCAACACAAACGGCACGCGTTCCCGGGTGATGCCGAATTTTTTCTTCCGATTGTCCAAAATATGGCCAAAATCGATGTGAAACAAACGACCGCTCGTGTCTACCATAATGTTATCCGGATGCCGATCACGAATACCTAGAACAAATGTCGCCACGCAATATCCGGCACAAGAGCGCGTGAAATTTTGGATCAAACGATCGTAGGGAACGCCTAGCTCATGATTGGTTGGTGTGCTACCACCGGACGAAGATTTCCGAACATGCCGCGTGAGCCATTTGAACAACTGCGTATTGTCGATCTGCAGCGCCGCGCGGAGACGTTCACGCTGAATGGCCATTACCGTTTTTGCGTTACGAACGGCTTGGATGAGGCCCATTTCCGGTCCTGTGGCCAGGCAGCCGTAGGGTACGAGACACATGTCCATTCCTTCGTCTTTCCAAATGCGATCCATTACCTGCCGAGAATTAGAGTAGTGTCCACCTAATTCAGTACGTGTACATTAATACAAACAACCGACGCGGTACAATTAACAAGTACTGTCAGGGTAATGGAAGACCACTAAGCTCATTGGGTCTTTGAAACTTGAGTATTAATGATGCCACCGGACTCATATCAAGAAAATTAGAGCATAACGAAAGAGCAGAAAAGCTACTGTCAGTATGCAACAACAAGTCAACCATGCTGTGTTGGTTTCAGACACCTATTGCGTCAAAGCGGTATACCGGGGTATCAACCTGATAGATATCACAGCCGCCACAGGGGAGGGGGAGAATTTCACAGACTTAATCAGGGAGGCTTTCGTACAGGAAGAGGTTGCACTGGCCAAGCATTCCCGTCACGGCGTGTTTTGGAACACGACTACAAGTCCCAGAAACCAGCCACCGCTTGCTTCATTGAATTCCGTGCAACATTTTACAATGTCAGTAGTGAATAAAGTTCGTCCAGCACCCTTTCGGTGCGTAGCTGCCGCGCAACTCGAAGCATGAGGACTGATGCACAGAGGTTGTCCATGATCTGCCTTGAAAGCTGATGGATTGCTGATAAAACTTCTGATTCCTATCAGGCACGAAAGCCCACACCCAAGTATATGGGGAGGACACTACAACGTTCGGCAGGGCTAATTGCTTTCGCCGATGCCTTTCAATGTCACCCGCGACTTCCCCGGTTACATGGATCAAGGATGTTGATTGCGCCAATGATATCGTTGTCTTCAGTGAAGATACGACAGAAGTACAGCCTATCCTTAATCGTACCAGCTACTGTGCTTCGTTGGAAATAAAGCCTGGAAAGACGAAATTCCTCACAAATAGCAGAGGGATCCACTCTGGCCCTCCTTGGGGTTACCAAGAGCCAATAAACTAATTTGATTTGGGTCCATCATCCTATCAGATTGCGAAGCACGGCAAGAAACGGACATTCGCGTCGACAGCCCGGGGGAGCCATGCCTGAAGCTTCACACCACTCTGGAAACTTTCTGTGATCAGCCTTCGAAAGAATTACCGTGTTTACACTATAGTTAGCACTTTTAGTACTGCTTCTTTTCGACTGTAACGGATATGCATGAAACTTTGGGAACATTAGAAAACGTTTTTGAGTGGAACGTCATGGAGTATCTTCGTCCTCAGCGCAACCAAGTGAACGCCCTATATCCGGCGAAAACCCGTGGTATCAGTTTATCTGTCAAGGGTAGAGTTTACAATGCTGCAGTGCGATCCATATTGTTATATGGGTCACAAACCTGGCCGCTGCGAGCTTTCCCAGCTATTGCCTTCAATGCATAGCTTCCGCTCCGTTCCCAATGCGTAGCTATCCGCCCCTACCTCCCCAGGTAATGTCAGCTATAACCACTGTACAACATATATGCAGTTGAAGACGATGACGGTGAAGACCCGGTCGAATACAAGTGCCACAAAAATCCACAGCTAGTTAAATAGAAAAACTGGCCACTTATCAGCAGTCGTTGATTTGCCCTGATCGCACGGAAATGGTAAGCTTTTCAACTTTTTCTCAGATGGATTTTGACCAAAGTTTGCTTCAAGATTTTGTCATTGATTTGAACTGACAGTCAGCCTCTCATGAGATCTACAGCTCAACGGAAACCCCAGCCCACTGATGAATAGACAGTGACCATAACTACATACGTATGCTGTCGACGTTAGCCCGACAATAACGTTTAACATGTCGTCTTATTTGTGTGAGGGAGTGGGGGCATAGATCTCGTGGCAATCACAGTAGACTTTGATAGGGGAGTTTCACGTGGGGAGGGATACAGTGGCAATTGCAGCTGTGCTTGGCTTGCGTGGAACAATTTCAATCCCGTTTCATATAAACAGAACTGTCAGCGGTAATAATTACCTTCCTGTCCGTAAACAATAACTGGACATGATGGCCGTTGGTTGTTTTGCTGAACTGGGTGAGCAGACTATATATCAATCCATGTACGCGCAATAACCACGCACTTCCACAACCCACTGATGATGTCACCGCGAATGATGGTAAGACGTTCACGACCAAATTGCCCAGCTCACCGAACAAACCAACAGCCACCATTACAACCTGGGCTACCAATATTCTCTTCAATTGCAAACTGTACACGAAAGTTTGGTACCCCAACCGACGTTCTGCGCGTCCTGGCCTCAGTCCCTAAGATTTGCACCGATCTAAACTGGTTGCACGCAAGGCTCAGGGTGAACTGCAAATGGGATCACCTGTTGTACGCAGTGGTCCATCGGTGTGGTTTAATGCGATAAGCAAATCCGGAAACGAACGCCAGCCCATTACGTACTCCTGTCAGATATTCGGCCGTATGCTGGTCGTAATACGAAACCTCATCCACTTCGGTCTAAGTTTCAAATTCCGACGCAAGAGCCGCGAATTTAGGTCGTATCCCTGGGCAACGCGTAGATGTTTTAACGAGTGTGCCAATCACGTCACCTAATGTCCTGCTCAAGATAGCTCAGTGGTCAAGGCGTGAAATTACTGGCCAGGAGGTCCGTGCTTCAAACTCAACTTCGGCATCTCGACTGTTCCTGTCTAGGCTTGGGAAACTTGGCAGTATCTCAGCCCACATGCTTCCTTCGGGTATCACGGCAGCAAAACGCCGAAAGGTGTTGCAGCTGAACAGTTGCGTTTTGCTGCCTGGTGGAATTGAAAAATGCCCACAGAAAAGGTGAAAGTGCTATATATATANTCTCTCGCAAAACCAAATTTGTTTGCAGATGAGTGTATTTCGCCAATTTCGTGCAATTTGGTTTCAAGTAGAACATAAGGTTGACGGAAACTCGGGGACTGCGCCTACCTGATGAGCCCCAAGAAGGGCGAAACCGGTCGTGGGCTGTCGAAGAATTTTCAGCAACCTTATGAGTAGTGCATTACGAATATACATGTATCGCGATATCTCGAATATCGTAGCAACTGAAAAATGAGGCGGCCTGGTGCAGCACATTCAGTTGCCTGGAAACATCACAAACGAGAGATTCAGCTGGGTTCCAGGTGAGTCTCTCGCAAAACCAAATTTGTTTGCAAATGAGTGTAGTCCGCTAGAACTCATTCTAGTTTTTCCATGATGCGAACACATCGTCACACAGTGGTTATTTTAGGTCGACAAGCGGATTCACACAATCAGGGATAGAAATGCTATAAGCACACGCCATTACTTACTCGCAAGAGCTGCAAAGTTAGTATATCTTGTCGAAGGTCATCTCCGTGTTTGAAAATCAGCTGATACTGACTAAGATGATGAATCGCCAGTCTGTCTGGATTAGTCCAGACCAACCATAATGGACGTTTCTTTGAACGTTTTACATCACACTTGCCAACAACCAATTCACCCAGGCGTTGACTCAGGCACATTGGCGAAGGAAGCCACTGTAGATCACGTCGTGCTTCGGCCCTGGAGATCTCTTTGCGGAACTGTGCACGCTGTTCATCTTCATTACCGTGTTCCTTAACTCGAGCGCTGATGGTTTCCAGTCGCTTTAGCGCTGTCACTTGACGTGCGAGAAAGGTTAACAATGGTCCAGATCCACGACAAAAGGCTTCAAGTAGGAGGCCAAACTTTAGTCGCATGTCCGGTAGGTGGATCTCGGAACGAAGAAGCCAAAAGAACTGCAGCCCAATTTGAAGTGGGTTACGCATCGCACGAAAAAGGATGAAGCGTGACAGAGAATTGTCCAGATAGGCTTCTGCCTTCAGGGCCTGAAGAAGAAGGGATACTCGAAAGGAGATAAGTAGTACAGTTCAGTACGGAGAAATAAACGAACTTTCGCCGTAGTGAGTCTGTACGTTCGGGTAAGACAAGCGAGAAATCACGGATCAACTCAAACCCTCCGATTAAGAGATCTAACCCTGAACTCTGCATCACCACGTTAGTGACCTTAGTAACCAAATGGATGTCGAATACAATGTGAAAGAAATGGAAGAGAATGCGATTTTCTGTTATATAGGCTCAAATAGTCTATATGAATGTGCTTGCAGTCACTGAAACCTGACTAAGTTCGATCACCTCATCGCAATTAAAACCTTGACCTGCGCAATAATTGATTTCCACCCCACCGAACATCTTTTTGTCACCTTTCCAAGGTTGGTGCTGACATTGGTGCTGACGAACATACCTTTGGTAAAATTGGATTAATAAACTTAGGTAGGCTGGTGACTAGTCATCCGTAGCCTCACTGTCGTAGATACCCAGAAAAAAGTACAGATGAAACTCGGCGCCAGATCATTACGACGTTCACAAGTGGATTCCATTGAAAATCTCAGCAGCGTACATCGTAATTTTATGCTTATTGGAAAGTATGGGCAAGCTACGTTAAGCTGCTATCAGCTAGATGATGTTTTTTGCAAGATACTAGCGTAAAGTACGTAATCCGAGGTCTAATCTAATAGTTGCGAAGCGGATCTTCTGTGTGTTGAGCATCAAACCGTATGCCATTCTAAACAATGGAAAATCAATTGTTTGGGCTTAGATGTTAATGGACTTCCATAAACAGATGGTTTAAGCCCAGAAAAGTCAATTCAACACACGGGCACATAACAATTAAGGAAGGATGGCTTCAGGCGCCGACGGGCAAGATCTTCAGTAGATTTCATGGTGGCAACGTTCAATTCCACATGACTAAGACAACCACATTCCAAGGAGAAAAAACACTAGCCCTTGAAACACAATGGCCATAAGTGTTGACAAGCGGCTCGTTCGGGTCACTGTTGGGCGTGCTTCCATCTCCAACAAGAACCAAACTGAATTACGAATGGAACCAAAAAGTAAAAGGACCATGCTAACCTGAACAAGTTGTAGCAGATAGTCAGCCAGTTCCGAATCGGTGATCTGATATAAACTGTCCACAGCCAGCTCGCGCACATAGGCATCCGCCACACCACTCGCCCCGCCGCGTTGCCCATTCCCTGTGGTGGAACTGAACATCGCCGCCGATTCGATTGACGCACTGGCATTCAGACCCATTGCACCCAGCAGCTGCAGCGCGACAGGCACCCTCAATGGTCGAGGCCATTGTTGGAGCAAATCGTAGAACTCCATCAAACTGACACGACAATGCCAGCATACGGACTGAGTGAGAAACGGTAGCGCTTCGGGCAGTTGTTTCAGACAAAAGTGTCGTCCTTGCCACAATTCGGTCTTTTCTTGTTCGGACAACTCGTACAAGGGGTCCCGGGTGACCAGTTCGCGCAAGACCGACTCATTGTAACATGGAGCATCATTTGACACATTGCTGCTTCTGTTTAGATTGTTGATCGGATCACCATTCGCACTGGACCCGTCAAGTCCGGGACTATCCAATAAACCGTCGTAAACATCCTCCAGGTCATCTGTATCAAACACTTGGTTGATGAAACCGGCAGAAATGACTGGAATGCGAGAATGTTGTGCCAACCGTTCAGACTTCGTCAATGAACCAGTGGGAGTTGTCGCTGATAGTGAATAGGCATCAATATACGACTGAAGGGTTGGACGACGGATGGGATTCTTGACGGGGCTGTGAATGCGTATCTGAGTGGAGATGGGCATTGAGACTATATTATGAGACCGAATTCATGATATAAAACGATATGAGTGATGGAAGTTCCTGCCTTAGGAACCGGTTATGTTGTTGTGTCTTTGTAAGAGCTGGGACAGATACGCATATACTTCCTGCCAAGTCTCACCCAAACTGTCTCCCATTTGGTGTGGACTCACCGGATTAATTGCACCAGAACAGGAGGACTGTCCAAATGAAAGTTATGTGAACGCGAATGCTTGTTACCTCCGTCATAATGTGGCTTTTGTGCACGTGTATTCCTCAAACGATTTCGGACATCCACGTTGAATCGCGATCCCACTCATCTTCGCCATTATCCTACAATATTAGTTAGGCCGAGGTCAAGCCATACGTTCGAACAGGTATGTGGATAAACTTACCAGGTTCTTCGTCTTCTATCCCCGGAGTTGTTGCATCTCCAACGATCCCAGGACCTCAGCTGAAAACCTAACGAATGTCTCTAGCGACAGAGTGCCCTAGTTTATACGAACAAACCCTCATCCACCGAATGGTTCAGTGTGTCTTCATGTTATTGGAAGAATAATTTATGAAAGTCGATGTTTCCATTTCTCTCATCTCGTTCGGACTATACTATTGCTCGCAACCTCTGCCATGCTATAATCGAGAAGGCTGAAGACATGTCCGTCAGTCATGGACCCATCAACGGTTCGGTAAACCTACCGTAAGTTGATACTCCAGGAATATCGCACAAGCAATCCCTATTCTCCCGTTCCTGATTACAATGGAGACCTGACACTCACTCGCCAAAACCAGGTTGGAATATTTACCCAACATTTTGCTTTAAACCCCACCATTTTCCCCAAACTTCCATCTACTCTATCCTGCAGCTCCAAGCTATTTTCCGTTACCCAGCATTTCAACTATGGCTGTTCTCCAATGCCTACGGTCGCTAAACATTTTTGGACCTCCTGGTACGTATGGTATCTTCCCTACTTAGTTCCGTACTTGTGTTCGCTCCGACCATATATTATCCCTTCAGTCCTCCGCCCTTCCGGCGTAGTTCCATCCGCTTGGAAAACCTCCTACATATTTCTTCCTGCCCAACTTTTTCCCAGATCCACCCCACTATGGAATGTTGCTCCTTTTATACATCTCCCACTCCTAGACAGTAGGCGACGAAAACTAGCACGACGCAGTGACTCTCATTCATTGACCGATTATTTGTAAACCTTGTCCCATCGTCGGAATGTTGTCTACCTCTCGGTACTACTACGGTAAATACCCCACTGAACTCACCCCTGCTCCAACCAACTCCCACAGTCTTTCACCCGACCAACATACCTGTCCTTCTCTAGTCAGCCATATTAAGTTTCAGTCCCCTATTACCTAACAAGATTCCCTTCTTCTTCATTTTCCCAGGAACTGCTTGTTTATGGAATTTTCACCTTCCCTTCAACACTTGGGTTCACTTTCATCTGCCCAGATTGTGACCTATTCATAGGATATTCGTTTCCACATAGCGGAGTACTGTTTCATGTTTCGCTGGTTAGTTCACACCTTAGACAAAGCAAATACTCACTATACATACAGAAAACATCTGACTATGGATCCTCCCTCCCCTTTTGTGTGCGATGAAAAAGACTAATCGGCAAATCAAAAAGATCTGTAGACCTTTAGTCCAACGGCTCTCAACTACAGCTGCCGAGCGAAATCACAAAGGGCATGATGTTGTAGTGGCAGGTTCAACTCAGCATCACCTTGCAGATGTTGCTGCTTTCAAATAGCTACCGCACCGTAATAATAATAATAATAATAATCGTTCAGCAGTAACCCCCTTTCCGTGCCTAGCTGCCACACCACCTGAAAGAAGCACAAGGGACGATATACTGTCAGGTTGCCCAAGGAACAGTCGATGTGGTGAGGTTGGTTTCGAACCCTTCCGGTCACTACGTTGGCACCTTAACCACTGAGCTATCTCGAGCTACTGGCAAGCACCAAATGCGGTTTCTGACTGAATGGGTCCAGTTTAGGTGACAAACAACGACCGAGTGTATAATAGAGATGCCGTTTGTGCGATCCATGAGTGCCAGTATGGCGAGCGTATACTGCACTCGGAAGAGCGGCTTATGCTACATGTTCCAACGATGCTTGACTCTAGCCCATCTAATAAGAGCGCTGGCGGGGTAGATATGCGGAGTGACGGTTCAGTTATTGAGTTGGTTATCTGTTGGTTATCTGTTGGTTATATCTGTTGCCATACGTGGAATGAAACCAGACGGCACGTGCCAGTGGCGTAGTTTGGCGGATTGATGCTTCAGCATGGCTGTGTGGCAGCAGAGGAACACCATCACCAGAGTTACATCATTATTAATGTACTACTGAATACGATTGGGGTTCCAGTAGAACATGAGGTTGACGAAAACTTGAGGTCCGCACCTACCTTATGAGCCCCAACGAGAAGGGTGAAACCGGTGGTGGACTGTCGAAGAGTTTTTTTTAGCAACCTTACGAGTAGTGTGTTCCGACTAGACATAATACCGTCCATAGTTTTTTAATGCATCGATATGAATCGGTACCGGCTCAACGGATTCATGAAGAATATGAATCGGCGCAACTTTGGTTCGAAATGTATTGACGATTTCGGCAAGGCTACGGCAATACTTTACGTAGTCGATCGTTTTCTGTCTTCCTCACCAAAATAGTGGAGAAATAGGGTTCCGTTCTCGGTGAACACGTGCGTCAGTTGCCCACACTATCAGCTACGGCTACCAGCGGTCGTAGATACATCACCGCGATCCATGACGCTCAGTGACAAGAACATGCTGCTAACCACAAATCGAAGAATGTCTCTTATAAGAGGACTATATCGGTGGGAATCGTTGCTGCGAAACTGCTGCACACAATCGCAAAGCAATTACATACCAAATAATTGAATAAGTGATCGAGAGGCTGACACATCCTGGGCACTTAGCTTTAGTCCGGAAAAATGTCAACGTTTAGGCAAATGCACGAATGAGTACAGGCATCTGTAGCTACCCCTTCACCCACATACATGACTGTTCAGCTCACCGCCGCTCACTAGATCACAAGACCTGTCTTTTTTCCCACACTCACAAATCACGCCACACAAGCGTGATTCGTCTGACATTGACTGTCTGTACCGTCTAGTAAGCGTAGCAACAAGTCATGTGCTGACACCCACCCACACGCAAACGTATCTACGTACAGGAAAACCGAACATAGTCAACAACACAACACAACTCAACATTACTACGCACGTAGCCCAACTCGGAGTCTAGCCGCTCAGGTATTACAGCACGCCATCCACGAATAAACAGGAAATACGTGTAGCTGTTACAACAGCGAAGAAAACACGAAACCTGCATCCGTACCCCCAACAGGATTTACCAACTTGTACCTACAAAACGATAAGTCCCTCTTTCATGTATACATATTGTAATAATTTCGCTAAACAAAACGGTTTTTGTTAGTGCTCATCGTTTTCTACCCATATAGCTAGTTTTTGGGTTATAGTAGAGCATTAACACATCTACCTGTAGGACAAAATCAGGATTCGGGTTCCCAAGCACCGTACCCGCAGGGTAAAGACGACCAAAACGCTCGTCAGTAGATTGTAGCAGAGAGGCCGGCCACAGACGCAACGTGACTTCACCGGACCGCATGATCCCAAGGTAATCGAAGAAATTCAGGTTCGCCCAACCGACTGGATATTCAGTCTTGAGGACGATGAAGAAAGCGGTGCATGAAACAGACGGGGAGAAGGGAAAAGTTTTGCACAATCAATGGTTCCCGTTATTTTAAGGTCGGAAGCCATAATAAATAATAATAATAGTCGTTCAGCTGTAACACCCTTTCGGCGCCTAGCTGCCATGTCACCAGAAGGAAGCGCGAGGGCTGAGATACTGCCAAACTGCCCAAGCCTAAACAGGGGAAGTCGAGAGTCAGAGGTCGGGTTCGAACCACAGACCTTCTGGTCAGTAAATTCGTGCTTTAACCACTGAGCCATCTCGCCCCCATGGATCATGCCGAATTCAGCAATTGGGGGTCCACGACAGGAACACGCAAGAGTTATCGTGTAAAACGATTACTAACGCAAAAAAGTGGCTTTGCGTTGAACCAGATCGAATATCAAATGAGGTTGGAGCGAACGAGCACTCGGTCTTTGGAAGGCTAAGACTGGCATAGGCTGAGGCCTGCTTCTCCACAAAGGAGTTGAACTGAAGGCAAGACGCATGCTTAGAGGACCAAAGTAAACGATAACAGAGGTTAAGTTCGCGAAAATGACCACCAGTGATTTGGACACATTATCAAGCACCGTTGATGTTTGCAAAATAAAGCGAGAACTCAAGTTTCGACAGGGATAGTTACGGGGTGCAGACTTAGAAAAAGAAAGCTGACAGAGAGATTTCAAGTTCAACACGACAGCGAAGATGAGATGAATATGGGAAGCATTCAAGAATGACGGGCGGCGGTGAAGTAGTCTACAGTTAAAATCGTGTACGCCTGCTGCGATTCTTTATTCACCGACGCTAGGAGACCAGGCAACAGGAACGGCAACAGGTTAAAGACGACAGGTTGCGTCACTTCAGTTTAACCAATGCTGATAAGAGGCGACAGGCTGGCGGTGCAGAGTTCCCATGGGTTTATGCGTTACGCGCACCTGCGCATTGGGGGCGACAGGTCTGATGTAGGAGCGAAAATGGTCACGTGTCTCGTAAACTAGAGGAGGATATTAGACACAGATCACAATAAATCTAGGATCAGAAACTCAAGGACGTGTTAGGCAAAGTGATGATAAAGTGGGGGAGCGAATTTGGTGACAGATTGTATCTAAAAGCAAAAGCGAGCAGCCGCATATAACGCACTGGAATCTGTGGGCTAGCACTACGTTACTTTTGTCACCGCTTTGGTTTTTTAAGAGCAGTGCTTCTCTCAGACAAACTATTGCGGTTGCGCGACAAGAAGCCAATGGAGATAGCCCAACAAATTCAAGCGACTGCGCACACAGAATTGGAGCGTGAACTTCCCAACTTCGGTTGTATCCACACATTGGCCGCTTCCATTTTCAAGGTGGTGATAGAAACTCGGCTACTATCCAAGTTGGAAACCAGTCGAACTAGAACGCATCAGAGCTTCAGGACACACGCGGATGTACTTGAAAGAATGGCGGAAACACTGCAAAGGATCGGCTAGGGACACGCAGCCGGCGAAGGTACGCTTTATAAAGGAGCATAACAACCAGTTCCTAAGTCTGAGAATTTTATAGGGGTGTCTGTAATAGAAGATGTGTCGGGTGGATGGAACTAAGCAAACTACGAACAAACATTAACTACAACTCACTGTGCTTCCAGAACGAGACCCCTCATCTAACCTGATTAATGCGACACAAAGACGAGCAGTTGGTGGTATGTCTGCGAGACGAATACGGAAATTGAGTGCCTTGTTCCAAGTTAAATGGGTACCTGGCATTTGCACAGTCGTCTGAGGGAGAAAGAGCGGGAGAAGAGATAACAAAAGGTTTGGCAATGTTTATTATAAAGTCAACCACGCGTTCAAACAACGGATAATCTAACAGCTAGGCTACATCTGACACAGAGTACCTACATATATGTTGACATGTACTGACAAGAAGTGCAGCCGTTTGCATACGGCCTTGGTGGTCTTCTTACGTAATTTCCAGATGTCTTTTCTAAAGTAAACGAGTACCAGCATTCCCAATTAGTTTATTGCTCTCGATGAAGGTTAGAACAACAATAACGTCGACGCGAATTATAATACATAGTGTAAGGTGATGGTGGTAGAGGGGGAAATCATGGTAAAGATGACGATTTTGCTTCCATTGACGAAGATTACCACGTATAGGTGTCACTGCAGCAATCGTTGACAGGTAACAATAGCAGTCCTTGACCTCAAGAGAACGCTCGAATCTGTTGACCACACTCGTGATACGCGTCTCATACTTCATACTCGTAGGCTTGTCTTTAAGTGAGTTCGAGATAGCTCAGTGGTTAAGACGCGAAGTTGCTGACCGGAAGATCCGTGGTTCGAACCCAACCACGGCATCTTTACTGCTCCTGTCTAGGCTCGGGCAACCAGGTAGTATCTCAGACCTCGTGATCCTGTCGGGTAGCGTAGTAGCTAGGATGTTACAGCTGGAGGATTATTTGCTTTTTTATTATGTGTTGAAGTACGAAGAGTTTACCAAAAGCAACTCTACACTCAACGCTTTTCATCAAGGATGTCCACTCTTCCTAGTTCTGTCGTTGAGTTCTCCGAAACCCGCAATTTCCGATCCTAGCAGGTGAGCACCTACGCGCGAATAAAACTAGGTACATGATATTGCTCCCATCATCAACTATGAAAAGAAAGCGAACGAGTTTTACGTTAAACTGGCCAATGTCTGTTCGTTCTTCAGTGAGCACATTGTACTTACAAAGATGAACGGTTGTGATCTGCGAGACACGACCTGTGAACGTACTCCTTTAAATGCATTAAAGAACCGAAAATTACAGGGCCTTCGGCAATCACGGTGGTCAATGTTTAACACTAGACAATGCACCCGAAGAAAATCTCACCACAAGGCGACATATGAGGCAGACTGTCGGATCAAAACCTTGGCTTGTGGCACCAGGTGGGATACTTCAAACAAGGCCCCCCTTTGGGCCCGGACAAACTGGAAAGATCGTCTGCCCGCTTATCGGCACCAAACTTAAATGTTCTCCTTGCAAACTGAACTCCTCCTAGTGTATCGCTGTCAATCCACCTCCAATGCATAGCTCTCTACCCCAAAAATTAAACGTGACGCTGACAGTAAAGAATGCCACGAACGCAGCATTAAGGATCCACACCACACTTCAAATAGATTTAAAAAAACACCCCTTCTTCTTCAGAATATAATTTATACTGCCTTTCTGAAACACTCAAAAGATATCTCTAAACGACCCAGACCAATGACTTCCTTACGTTTTACTCCCTAAACGAGTTGTAATGCGGAGTTGGTATTAGAAGTCTCTCGATTTGGTTAGATTCTTCGGATCAGCTGCACTTAGAGGAAACTGCATTCCTCACTCAGTACCCAAAATGCATTCGTTAAAAAGGGAACGTTTAAACCTCAGACCACCGGCAGACTGCATATGTGAGCTGAAGAACCTTTTAACCCTAAGTCAGTTGGTAAAAAGAACAACCTTCGAATGGCGCCTACAAGGGGCGTGTTTGAGCGGAGGTCAGCTATCGTAGCAACAGTGAGAGCTTTGCACACCTTTGACGGATTACCTCATTTGATGGAAAGTGCATTTGTTGCACATCTTCGATAACGGGTTCGTGGGCTACTCAGTAACTGAGATCGAATGAATCACTCATTGAAACGGATGAGAGATTCACTCTCTCGTTTGTAATGTTCCTGAAACCAATGTACGTTTTGAAGGATGTCCCTGGATTCAGCTTGGTCGACGTACGAGACACTAAAGTCTTCTCCATCATTTGATAAACTAGACATCAGACCTGAGTCAGTCGGTATCGCGGAGGATGTACGTAGCTCCCTCTCCCCAAAAAAACGTGGTTAATGACAACTCATAAACAGTTCAACTGTGCTGTTAGGGAAAATAGTCGATTCCCTGGCGGACTGGTGAGAATCCTTGAATTCCTTTCCATACCTAAAGCGACAATGCATGACTACTAGAGCGACGCGCCAACACAAGCACTCACGCCTCCTACTTCAAAAGTGTTTCTTCGTCCAAGGTGATAGATATCAGCGACCAGCGACCGAAAACACATTTATTCATCAAACCCAGATAAACCTAGCGATGAAATTGTCAAAGTGATTCAACACAGACGCTTCTAAAACCGACAATAGCAATCGCTGTATGCAGTCGGAAGCTGCGAGCTCGCTTGCATCGAAAAGGAAAAGGACCAGCAAATATTTGCACAGAAGAAATTTAGAATACACGGATATGGATTCTCTGGGAAATGAAAACGGAAGGCGCCACAATGGGCCTTAGTTTTCATAAAGGATACTCACGAGGTTGCTGAAAGCTGTTTTACTCAACCATGCCACCGAAAGCCAACTTCTTCGCCGGCTAGACATCCCGAATGACATGTCAAGGTCACGCAACTGATAACACCGTCGTATTCATCCATCTGTCATTAACCCACCATTTTCTACTTTCCTGACTCCGGTCAGTTCCTTCCTGTTGGCAAACAAATACTGTGGGAAACCGGACAAAAATATGCTGATGTGCTTTAAAAATGAACCATCGTAAAATTTACCTACTGGTCAGTATATTGGGTCTACTACTAAGCTGGTCTTTCAGTGGCAGGCACATAGAATAAACACCGTGCCAAGAGTGAACGTCAATTCATTTCAGGTCGATTTTTTAACTAGAAACTGCCTATAGTGGTCCTAGCTGTTACAATTCTGTTTGCCATGCATAGGGAGGATAAGGACAGCTGCTGCTCCTAGGCCTTGGAACAGAAACACCTAATGGAAGATGTTTGATCGATCCTTGTAGTGTCCGATAGTGTGATCAGCACTCCTTGTGTAGTCAACCAGTTAGCAGAATAGCCGAAGACAATATCGTATTATACTTGACTCAGAAGAATTGTCGAACTATTTTAAGGCGCAGAAGAGCAGCCCATCTGAAGACTGAATTCAGTTTACTGTAATATAGACGGTAGTAGACGTTATCAGTTGGTATTGGATCCGAACCGGCAAACATAAAATGAAAGTAGACTGCTTGGGGTAAAACTGTTAATGAATCAATAAAAAACTGAGTGTTCTCACTAACTTACTTTGGATTCGATAAGAGTTTGACTGCCATGAAAAAGCCCAATCCGAACAGCGTATGAACCAGCTGCAGCAAGTAGGGGCGCTGCGGCTGGCGAAGCGAGCACAGGAGTGCTAGGTGTCGATTGAGTAGCTGAAAGGTAAGCAGCTTCTGCAAGAAATTTTGCAGAACGCACTTCTACACACAAGTAACCGTTGAGTTGCCACAGCGATGAAATTGGTTCTAGACCTAAATCGCCCAAATCCTTCCCACTCAAAGCGTCTTGCTCCATTTGATCATGCGGAGTTCGAGCGAGCTTTTCCAGTTGTTTGTAGGGTAAACAGTCGCAAAGCACGTCTCCGCGCTTCAGAGTCGAGGAACCATCAGTTTCTGACGTCCACTTGTCACGCATACGAAATGGACGCCGAGGTGCGGACAGAGTACCGTTTCTGTAGGATTTCTCCTCTATACTGGTTGAACTACTGACACCCAAACAGCGGACTAGATTTTCACACACGTCTTTGCGTAAAACTGGGCTGAGGCACGGGTGCCGACCTTCTTCCAAACATCGCTGTACGTATTCGAACGACACCAGCGGAGCCGACATGTCAAACAGGTATGCTTGTGAACAACAGATTTTGAGTAAATATGCTGACACATCAGGGGGTTTGACACTGTTCCAGTCGGACTTCATTGTCAGCTGTGAGCAAGTGCTTCTACGGTTATAGTTAATATCGGCCAGTTCGGTCTGAAGTTCCAGTAAACGAGTTAATGCATCTTGGACGGTTGCTCCTATACCTAACTCGATAACAACTTCGCTTTCGTTGGTCTGATCCTTGCTGTCCAGGATCCAAGCAGAAACGGTTAGAGCTCCCATTTGGTCCAGCAGAACTTGCAGTGATCGGCTCATCACCCTCTGAGCTGCCGCAGTCAGGTATTGAGCTAAACCACTGGGACCACTGTCCTGGAGGAGTTTGCGATGCATATTAGCTAGACGACGCAGTCGAACGCGGGCCCATTTGACCTCAGGATTCAATTCACTGGCTCGGACAATATCGTCGTGTGATATACCTATGCAACTGGAAGGAATAAACAACAGGAAGGTATATGATAATAGTTTAGTCCCGCTACGTGAAAGAACCTTCATTTAAGCATACAAAACATCATACAGAAGTTGGAAGCGCCCATTCCGAGGATGAAGGCATCAGCAAGTTGTTCCCAAGTGGTCAAACATTTAAATCCGGAAACTGTACAAAAGGTTGTGAGTGCTCATTTTTCAGAGGGGTAATTGGATGACTTTCGTCGATTGAGAACACAACCTTACAAAGATGAGTTTCTCATTGGGAGATTTTTGGATGCCAGTGAGTATTTAATATGTTACCTTACAAAGTCCAACAAAAGTAAACGCAACAGGCTTCCTACGGCATATGATTGACATTTGATCGAAATTCAAAGCGTTATTTTGTTGCCAGGGTGCCGTAGACCAAGTACGGCCAGTTTGGTTCTTGTACGAGATTCTGTTAAGCACCCGATTGGCCAAAATATCAAACCCACTAGACTAACGTTCCACCGATATTTACATTTTCACCTTCGCAAGAAAGGGTTTTCCTCATGGATTCTTTATCAGGGAGAAAGCAGAAGTGACGGCAAAATAGTGGTCAACTGACTGACGTTGATAAACTTTCTCTCAACAGAAATTCACGCGCGCCGGAAGGATACGCAAGTGGGAGGACTTAGGCTTAAGGGTATTCGACTGAGCACTCGGGACTCCAGTGAAAGATGCGAGTAGGACAAATAAAGTTAAGATCGGTACCTAGGTCGCACTTACTGGCATTTAGTCAATTGACTGTTGATCTGTTCGCCGAGTTTGGAAACTGACTTGCAAACGTTTCGTCACCATTCGAGGAGACATCATCAGTGCGTGGTAGACTAGGTGGTTCCTTTTTTCGTGTTTGCGAATTAGAGCAGAAATGGCCCTAAAGCGCAGTCAGTGGCGCTCATGCATCAAAGCTATCACCTTCAATGCGTAGCTACCCAATTTCCGAACAAACTGAGCATGTCATCGCCTCCAAGGCTTGGCTGTATGCACACTCTCCCATTTTCCGGTGATCGAAACTGTAGCAGCTGGAACCGATGTGCCTATGGTTTATAGCTGATAAATGGAAGCGAATTGAATTGGATTGAGAGCGTCTTAGAGCGCGAATCTGGTTGGCTGCTCATAAGTCATCTCAGCCATTGTGCTTCCTTCGGGTAGCATGGCAGCCATGCACCAAAAGAGCGTTACAATTGAACCATCATTTCATCATCAAGTCATTTCACTCGGAGCTCGATTGGTCAGCTCCTGATCTGTGTTGCGCCGTGGTCGCGCTTTCCTGTTGTTTGATGGATCGAATGTACACTTTCCATTCTTAGTAGTTTACTGTCTCCATCCTGACTGATCCATTCCAACTTGCGGTTTATCTTCGTTTGGCCTGATTAGCTGATTTTTACAACTCCTCCCTGCAGAATTCCCATTATTTTGGCGCGTTTGGTTTTCAGACTTGTTGATCCTTGAGGAGAGCTGCACATTTCGGTTCAGTTGATTTACCATTTCAACTTGGACGTCTTTTTTAGTTCTATTCGATTCCCCCCTTGATTGCTCCTACGACTTAGAGTTTGACGGCTCTGAATTTCCTTCGCCATCAGTTAGACTGGGCGGATTTCGGTGCGCCTGTTTAGTAGCCAATTAATGAGGTGCCACCTCCACATAAATTCGCCCTCTTTCTTTGTTCTTGTTTGGCCCAGTATGCTGACGGTGTTTCAGCTGAATTCACTTCCTTCCCGGGCTTTACGTACAGAGATGCGATATGTTGATCGACAGAGTCCTCGTCTCACGACAAACGGAAACAATTCCAACTGATAACATGGGAGAGGTAACTTTGGGAACCAGAAGGTAATATGTTGGAAAAGTACATGGAGTACTCACAGTAGTGCACACCTTCGGGTGACGCAGTATTGTTCAGCACACATGGCAGACAACGATGGAACATTGCCAAATTGTATGATAAATGTGGATCTTCACAAACTACAGACGCTCGAGCCGAAGGAGCCATCATCTGCATGAAATCACTGTAGACTTATGGGATCATACGCCGCAAATTACTGGATCGTCTGAGCAAAAACAAGCATCTTATAGCATCCTGCGGTAGACCAACGCAGACCAACGGAATCCCCACACAACAAGTTCTTTCAAGAAAACCATAGTTGTGAAAATCAAAACCAGTGATGCTCTCACTGCTGCTTAGAATGAGGATCGGCAGCAACAGAGAGGTGTTCCGTCCAATTTAATTTAATTTAAAACAGATGGGCGGGGGTACCCAAAGGACCCCGACTTACTTAGCGATCGCGGAGTTTTGCATATTCTCTTCCAATAAAGTGCTGTCCTGAGCAGCCTCAGTCACAAGCAAATAGGGCAACAGCAGGGGCAGTTCGCGTAACCGCAGAGATTGATCATAGAACTCTTCGCTATCTGCCGTTTCACTATTTATACCAGAGAAAATGTAATGTTCTTTCGGTTGGAGCACGTGGAACAATGGCTGTTTGGAGGCCATCAGCCAAAGTTCACCTTTTGCTTCGTAAAGAGACAGATCAGAATCCAACTGGAAGGTGGGCGGAAAAAAATGAGAAAAAACTTCGTTGTCAAAAGAATCAAACCATTCAGCTATTTTTCCTAAGGTGCGTGCCAAGGTGCCATGCGACCCAAATGTTAACAAGTTGCCCAGGCCTATACGGGAACAATCCACAATCTTCAAGATTAAAACAGAAGCACTGTACTACTCATAAGGTTGCTGAAAATTCTTCGACAGCCCACGACCGGTTTCGCCCTTTTTGGGGCTCATCAG
Source organism: Opisthorchis felineus (assembly GCA_004794785.1). Classification (NCBI taxonomy): domain Eukaryota; kingdom Metazoa; phylum Platyhelminthes; class Trematoda; order Opisthorchiida; family Opisthorchiidae; genus Opisthorchis; species Opisthorchis felineus. Next base: position 149,798 of record SJOL01008964.1, on the reverse strand, counting down.
GCAGGCGCAGTCCCCGAGTTTTCGTCAACCTTATGTTCTACTTGATTTGCAAATGAGTGTATTTCTTGAGAAGCACTATATTTTTAAAACAGTGGAGAGATTTCAAGACGTCTCAGGAATCTTCAGGAGGATGCGAAGCCTCAGATTTCTATATGGTGGTGTAGCAGTCAACCATTAGGTTATGGATGACTGGGTTTAGGGAATAGCACACAAGCATGAGGTTAAAATAAGGTAGCAATAAGGTTCACGTAATAGGCCCCTCCTAGACAGGACCACCACTGATGGGATCTTGGGAATCCTGATGCTAGGTTGGTAGGAAAAAGCACCACTCCCTCTACAGAAACCATAAATTTCGGAAAAATTTGCTCCACCACTTTCTACCAAATATCACTTGTCCGACATCAGAAAGAGTCAATGAAGGCAGTCAGCACCTACATGGGTCCGATGAAAGATGCTCCCTGGCCAAGTTTGGCTGAGACAGTTACCAATTGTTCTTGTGCGCTTGGTGCCTGAACACGCCACATATACGTGCGATTACACGACCCGAAGTGACTTGCTTGGCTTAGTAACTTCGATCCGCTGATATCTAAATTACTGGATCAACGATGAACTGCACTGTGGTTATTTCAGCTACACAGCACCTTGGATGACCACAGTGGAATACACACATACCCATCCGTATTTTCTGGGAGTACCCTGGCCGGTCCAGGCAAGTGTCAACTCAACATCGGCCAACTAAAGGAAATGGATACGATACAACTTTCAAATAATTACGTTATTATATCGTTCAGCTGTAGCACCCTTCCGGCGCCTAACTGCCATGTCACCAGAAGGAAGCACGAGGGAAAGGACACTGCCAGGTTGCCCAAGCCTAGACATCGGAAGTCGAGAGGAAGAGGTCGGGTTCGAACCACGGACCTTCCAGTCAGTGAATTCCCGCTCTTACCAATGAGCCATCTCGCCCCTACGTTATTATTGTGTTACGACACAACTTAGCAAAGCAACTCCTAGGCCTAAAATCAGGTTGTTTTCGTCTTTACGATGATGATGATACAAAGGTATGACTACTGTACATGTTCATCACTGTGAAGTGCAGCGCAGCCGACAGAGTCAAGATGCACCTTTCCTCAACGTGCTTTTCAGGAGCTCCATATCTGCGCGCAACCATTTAGTTAGGAGTGTGATATGTGCACGTGAAATATGGGTGTAAATGCCCCCTCGGACAAAGTAAATTAGTCCACTAAATTAGGTGCCCAGTGATGACACTGGCGTTCCACGGTCTTCGTGTTTACGCCAAAATACACCAACAACGTAATCCAACAAGTGGGTTACAACTGACAGGGAACGAAACTTAACGAACTCACCTCCAACGGCAAGATGATTCCACTGGGTAGAAGGAAGTCAAGCTTAACTGTGGAGTCCAATAAAAGTGAAAACGCCCGCTTCAAATTAGGAGCCTGCGGCATGATAGCTAAGACTACGAAGAAGCCAACAACGTGTTTGTGTTCAGAAAATTCGACGCAGCTGAAGAAAACAAGAATACAAGCAGAGAGAATGGGATCTAGGGTCAGACTTATAACTTAAGTTAAGGCGACTATTTCCTGCGGAGGGATAAGTAGGCTTCAATAATGTCACACATTGCAGTAGCCAGGAGATAGCGGCCTGGAGAGAGGTTTGCATCTATGGATATCTAGTTCTGGTCTCAGTGGGAATGTTGTAAAAGTAACAATACTGATGATTACGATCGGAAACATGTAAGTAGAGGGAACAGTTGGCTTGTGGTGGGGCCGTTGGATGGGGTTGACTGAAAATGATAACCGAAAGCTCAACGGAAGATTTGGTGGAAACGCAGAGAGGGTGAGCATTTCTGGTTTAAGGAATGATGAAGAATCAAAACCAGTGATCCGACTTTTTCAACAGTTAACAGCTCTTACGCACGAACATGCCGCAACCTCCCGTGGCACACAAACGTATAAAACTGTATTAGGCTCATGTCAATGTTATGCAGACGATCCTGACATTCGAACTGCGTAGCCCAGTATAATAATTGTCAATCGTGGACACACGTGTCATCACCACCATCTTTGATAGCAAAAACATTGTTCAAACACCGGCGCTTCATCATCATCATCCTGGACAACACGACATCAGTATTCAACAATGATGCTTCGCTGCCGTACAATGATTTATTTGGAAGCCTTATTGTGAATAAAAGAATAAAGGTGGATGGGGAAGGGACTCAGTACCACCTTACTACAATCATTCTGAGGTGCCTACACATCCAGACACTCATTCAGCCAATCTGGGTAGAAACTGACAACAAGAACGACACTGGCATCGGTCGGCAGCCATATATTGCAGCGTCTCCAACAAAGCACAATGGGGATCACGTGGTCCCCATCCTGGAAGACCAGTAGCACCGACAGCACCCAAAGGTTTCGTAATTTCTTTCATACCCTTCTGCCAGGTCAAGGGTTGGCCAGCTCTCTGCTTCCGACAATTTGAATTGGGCACGGAAAACAACACTCTCATCGACACACGCAATACATGTCCCAACTAACGCAGCTTCTGGTGCTGGAAGTACCCGTTGCACAACTAAAAACTCGTTTTCTTATTGCCTCGTTGCGGATTCGCCGACACCAACCTACACGAGCTATGGTTGAGACAACGGTTGTCGAGCACCTGAAGACGTCTCAGTTCCGCTGCTCGAGCAGGCCAAGTCTCACAGTCATACAACAAAACAGCCCGCACTGTAGCCTGATACACACGTCCCTTGAGATTTAGGGATACACCGCTTTGACGCCATAGGTGTCTCAAATTAGCAAACGCGACCCGAGCCCACCAGATTCGTGCAGTGACCTCATCTGTCACACAACAATCAGGACTAATACAACTTCCAAGATACGTAAAACGCTCCACAACTTCGATTACCTCTCCCTAGATTGTAAGTGGCGTGTTCAGTGACTGCACGTCCACGATCATGACCACCGACCTAAAGCCGCCACCTTGACATGGTAGTCAGGCTTGAGTGCTGCAATGGTCCGGCGAGCTACACTGGCTGGAACTTCGTTCCACAAGGTGCAACCATTCCAGGAAGGCCAAAGTGGAGCAGTCAGACCAAGAGCAGCGGGACCCCGTACTACGAGTAATCGTTCTACGAGGCGGTCCAGGGGTAAAGTCGTACTGTCCTCTGCCCTAGGAGTGTGAAGGCAGTAAGGTATTTCCCCCAGACGACCAACATGTCCATAGTTATGGAAGCAGCGATGCTGCCTTCCCCCGAGGAAGGACGGGTTAGAAAAGCTCGGCCCTAAAAACCGCACACTCCAATCACCCAACGGTTGACCGTGACCGCCGGCGCATTATTCAATTCAGTCGAAATACTTTTAAAACCAAAGAGTCCGGTTCTGCTCAAAAGGCACCTGGTGTGCGCATCCGCATCAGGAGTGAGATAGTAATACACCACTCCCTGCTCCCTCCGGTTAGGCCAACCTCCTGCAGCCCAGCAGGTCAGATTGAGTCATCGGCTCTGAACCATGGGGCCAAGTACTGCGGAACTCCACAGGTGAGTGCGATATGCCCTCCGAAACATAAGCTATCATTTTTCTGTCTTTTAAAAAAACCACTCAGACACACACGCCCCTCGAAACAGCGACGCTTTTAGTTTGCGCAAGAAAAAGGTTAGTGACCGAATCAAATCCCTTCTGGAAATCAAGGCAGCCTATATCAAACCTATCTACTTTGCTCAGTGTACCCATTACGTGGTGTAGTGCCAACAATAAGTTGGATAAAAAATTTCTTTTATAAAGTCACGTTGCGTCGGGTCGGACAAGACGTTACCCAGAAGACACCGACTTATGCTGTTACGGGTAATTCTTTCCACTACCTTACCCAACAGGCTCGTTGTACCTACTGGGCAGCAGCTCATTTCCCTGTAAAGATCACCACTCTTGGGGATAGGGACAACGGTGGCCCTCTTCCAATCTTTGGGCAAAGTCCCTTCTTCCAGAGATTGTTTAAACAACTGAGTTAGGGGCTCCACGATAACATCCAGCAGCACCTTCAACAATCGCGGGTGCAGCCTATTAGGCTCAGCCGATTCATCACCATCGACAGCATAACATCAGTGCTCAACACCGATGTTTTGCTGCCGTACAACCATGATTTGGCCTATTCATAGAGGGAAAGAGTAATCAGTCCATTCCTAACTTCGTTGGCCGTTATATCAAGAACCTGCATATTTAATCCTGGTACAATCGTTCAGCTGTAGCACCCTTTCGGTGCCTAACTGCCATGCCACTAGAAGGAAGCACGGGGGCTGGAATACTGCCAAGTTTCTCAAGCCTAGACAGGGGAAGTCGAGAGGCAGAGGTTGGGTTCGAACCAAGGACATTCCGGTCAGTAAATTCGCTCTCTACCCAATGGGCCCTCTCGCCCCCTGGTACAATACTACATGTTGGGGGGGGGGCATTTCAGGAGTGTTCTAAGGGATAATTGAATCGAAGTACTCTAGCAGTTTCTGTGCCACTTCATTGGCCCCAGTAACTCTCTCTATCCGTCTCAAGTATCTGCGTAGCCTAGCCCGAAATTGCATATCTCCTAAGGACCTTTCCGGTTTGTCTGAAGTCTCTTGTGCTGGAAGTCTTTAATGTGCCAGTTCTGACGGCAGCCGAGACTTTTACACACAAGCAAGACGAGGTGATGCAGGCTTCGAACAAATTTAACCCAAGACTTTCTCTTGTCTCTGGAGGCTTTGTTGGACACTTTCCTCGACCATGGTGTAGATACCACCTGTTTCCTTCTTTTGTGGTGCATGGTCCTCAGTAAGCATTGTTATATGTTGCTTCATACACGCCCACCGTCCTATCAAGGTTTTTATCCGTTGTAACTGTCGTGCGTCATACCCATTCGACTAAAGACCTTGTACTTTCTAGGTGGCACGGGCAACTGAGGCGAGCTCGTCAAACTTATTCCGGAGACCGATAGGATTTGTGTATGTAAACTTCATTGGTTTGATCTCCGGAAGCCCCTGTTCCCCATAAGCTAATCCCCGGGTGGATGACGAGGTCGCTATTTTTGACCCTACAGTTGCTGCCCATGTGACACAAGTAACTCTTACCGTGGGTTGTTTCGGAGCGGCTTAGGTCACCTACGTAGAAGGTCCTTCCAGCAACGGCTATTCCGGTACAGCCCGAGGAACATTGCTCTTTTTCTGGTGAAGACTGGGCAATGTCATGCCCGCGGTGTCGTTTACTGGGATAGTCGGACACTTTAATGAAGTATCTAATTCACAGTGTTCTTCAAGTTGGATCCTGTGGGCAAACATTGCACTGCGGGTGACACCAAGTGTGGGTACTGAGCCTCTGAGCACTGCTCAGAGTTCTTCGCTCTATTACTCTCTCCATCAGATATAAGTCTGGAGTGATTGTAATCGGGATGCCTATCCTAGAGTAAGTCCTCTTACTTCCGGCAAACAGTCAACAGTCTCTATCCATCTGTCATCAGAATTGCCCCAGAATGGTTCTTGAGATTGCTGAGAACCATCTACTAACTCTATGGGTTCGCCACTATTTAACGTTAGTCACAAGATCGGTGTTCTAGATTAATATTCATACTAGGCTCACATGGACCCTGTTCCCTATATGGAGTGGCCAACTGAGTGTCCGCGAAAGCAGTGTATCAGAATATTCCTGTTTCCACTCGTCGGTACTTTTTTATGCTCATCACTACCCATAATTCCTCCTCCAATACAGTCAGTTCTCGATACCAGCCCGTTTTAATTGCATTTACGCTCTTGACTCCAGCTTTTTGCCTTCGGTGCCTTGTTTCCTCACGTATGATGTACCAGCTCTGACGCTCACATCCGGAATCTTGGCACTTCCACGACTGGTGCCATGGAGGCTGCTTGTCTAATAAGGGCAACCTTCACTAACACTCGACAACAAATATAAAACGACGGAACTACTTTTCCGACAGTATGTCGAAAATCAATTTGATTGTAATGCACAGGTGGTAAAACACTGAGCACACATTGTATTTTAGCCCTAATTCCAAAAGTCTTTTCACGCTTACAATAGGAAAATCGTGATTTTGAAGGTGGCATGAAAACACTTGGCTGGAAAAGTACATCTAGTACAACGTTCACTAAACGGCGACTTTCTCTTGGAGAAGGATGAGCCAGCTTCGGACCGCTGATGTTCACGCCGCACTGTTGGCAGCAAGGTTCAGACAGAGTCATCTATTCTCTGTTCCATTGCTTGACCCCGTAGGACGTCTACAGCCCATGTAGCTCAACCTTCGCTCTAACCATGGAGAGCCAGGTCTCCAGTTGTCGTCCGGTGCGAAAGCGGCATGCTGAGCGGGGTGATTGCGACACGACGAGTTTGGACAATTCAGGGTCATGTTCGAGGGGGACGCGACCCAACCACTGCAGTCTGCATCGCTGGATCGATTCGGAGACGTAAAATGCCATAGAAGCGGTCCCTGACACCGTCACTGGGCATCCTCTCGTTCCCGTATTCTGCTTAAGCATCAATGGTCGAATGCTTCGGGTCTTCGAAGATCGAAATTCCATGGAGGACAGGTCTCACAGGCGTATGCTAGTAAGGATCGAACAGCTGTGTTGTACACACAAGGCTTTGGTTGATCGCTGGTTTCTGAACGTTCTTATAAAGCGGTGGGAAGCAGCAGAAATGTCTTCCTGGAGTTGTCCACGCGACTATTTGCTTGACTATTTGGTACGATGATGAAGCCAAAATACCTAAAAGAATCAAACTGGTTTATGGGCTCTCGGTTAATATTAAGCCGGATAGACTGGATAACCATGCTTATGGTGAAAAATTTCGTCCCTTCGAGATTTACTTCCAGGGCAACAAGTGAGGTGCGGTGGTCGATATGATCAAAGATAGGCGGAATTTGTCAGATCTTTACTTACGGCGACGGTATAATCAGCGTCATCAAGGTCTGTGATCCACTTGGTGAGCCCTATTGATACTCCATGGAAGCTACTGAGGACGCACGACATAATCGAATTAATTGCAACACATAGAAAAATCGGCGAAAGTGGGCAGCTTTGCCGAACGCCTGAGTTTAAAGCACACGCTGTAGTCTCCAATGTACTCGGATACGATCTTTGTACCCGAGTAGGAGGATCTGATGCGATCAGGCAGCTTAACTTGCACGCCATCAGCTTTCAAGACAGATGAAATAGCGAGTTTTCGTACGCCCTCTGTGCGTACAGACCACGTTTCTGATTCATAAAGCAGTAGGAACTGTACCACCACGGTGTACTGTGCCCTTGAGAAGCAAACTGACGTCACACTGGTGCCATAGGTTTTGGGGTTTGGCAAAAACTGCGGTGCACTTCCCGTCTTGAGAAGCAACCTCGTCCCTAGGCAAACCACTAGGACTCACATAGCTGTTCAGACGAATAAACCTATCTACCACGAGGTTTGGGTTTGGTCCAGCCAAACCTTGTAGCAGCACATTAGACTTCGCAGGTGTGAGACACGAACCAAACTGTGCGACAGAATTATTTAGCTTGAGATAGCTCAGTGGTTAAGTGGTACGGCAGCGAAACGCCAGTGTTGAACGCTGATGTCATGTTCTCCATGATGATGATGCAGTGTTTAAGGCGTGTACTTACTGACAGGAAGGTCCGTGGTTCCAACGCAACCTCAGCATCTCGACTGCTCTTGTCTAGGCTTAGGCATCCTGACAGTATCTCTGCCCTCGTGCTTCTTTCGGGCGACACGACAGCCAGGCACCCAAAGGGTGTTACAGCTAAACGATCATTATATTAGGTTATTTAGGACTTGAAAATTTGAAGGAGAGCGGTATCATCCGCATACTCGGTGACTGTGAGCGAGCGCCTCGGGAGCATTTCAATCCCCAAGGTTTAAGAGCCACGCAGAAGAGTTTCAAGCACCACATCAATAACAGAGTTGGAGAAGAATGGTGAGGGGAGAGCCTTGCTTTACACCACTCGACGTAGTGGTTAGAGCATCATCATCATCATCATCATCAAAGACAGCAACATCAGTGTTGACACCGATGCTTCACTGCCGTACAACCATAAGGTTCGTCTAATTATATTTAAAGCCCTAGGGTGAAAAGAAGAGAAAAAAGAGAGTGAGAGAGGGGACCTAGTGCTGGCCTATGTCAAGCATTCTGAGGTGCCTAAACCTCCAAGCGCCCAATCAGACAATCTTGAAAGAAACTGACAGCACGAACGCCACTGACATCGATTAGCCGCCATTTCTTGCAACGTCTCC
>SJOL01008964.1:126371-138692 GCA_004794785.1 Opisthorchis felineus | reverse complement strand
CTTGTTTCTGACAGACAACATACATCAATGCAGAGGGAATCCAGCGTACGAGCAATAGCCACATGTTGACCTGCTTGCTTCAGTGTGCGAACATTAAAGGCGGCTAAGTACACAGGATTTCGGGGTTTGAAAACAGACTTCGAAGTGTTTAGGGTTGTGACTGAACTCGGACGTACAGAAGCTGCAGCTGAGTGTGATGCAGGGCGAGCAACACGGTCAGTCCTAGAGCTGGGACCTGCGGGGAAAGTATTCAGATTTGGGTGGGGGAGGGTGGGAGACGGAAAATATGAAAGTGTAAGAAGGGAGGCGTCAGCAGTAGCATGTTTTCACTTACCCGCCCTGCTGTATGCAGCAAGTAAGGCGACCCGGATGATGGCACCACGCGACGGCCGATGTGGCACGAGTATTGTTAGCTGTAAATGTCATTGTTGTACGAGGGCTGGGATACTGTCAGGGCGCCCACACCTAGACAGAAGGACGAGTAGGGTCCTCAACCAAAGCCTTTGGCTCAAAAGCCTAACCAAAAGGCAGCGGTGTTGGGCTGGGAATGCAAGTACATTGCCAATTTTACGGAACACGTCGCCACACATGTTCCAACCCCCAACCTGGAGGGTCAGGAGAATGTGTCCATCAGACCTCTACGCATTGACCAACCTGGTATGAGATACTCCGTGAGTGTCGCGGGACACTCCCCAGTATAGCTCAATGGGTCGCTGGGGTGTGCAAACCGCCACACTACGGCAAGGTCTAGTCTCTTCGTGACGGAGCGCGAATTCACTGACCGGAAGGTCCGTGGTCCGAACCCGACCTTCGCATCTCGACTTCTCCTGTTTGGGTTTGGGCGACCTGGCAGTATTCCAGCCCTTGTGCTTCCTTCAGGTGGCATGGAAGCTAGGCACCGAAAGAGTGTTACAGCTGAACGATTTACTTTCATTCACTCGATGTAGCGAACTCAGACATACGCTTGCAGCGTATCCATAAGCGCACACAGGCGTTCGCATATGGTGACTTCATGAGGTAGAAAAAAGTTGAAGGGAAACATCTAGTCGCCGAATACTATCATAGTTTCTAACGATCGACAGGATTAGAAGCAGCCTTTAGATCAAGAAAACCGACCAAAGGGGGAACTTCGAGATTGGCCCTATTTGAGAACCTCCCTAGCAGCACACGCAGTCCAAAAAAGACGAGTTTTCCGGTTATATGACGGTTATATAACCGTCTAATAACCACCTATTATGGTTAATTGGTGGTTATTTGCACCATCAGAACCGCCATATGACCGTCAAATAACCGTGTTTGGCGGTTATTGGACGGTTAAATAACCATCAAATAATCGTGTTTTCTGTTTAGTGGACAGTTAAATAACCGTCAAACGACCATGTTTTCCGGTTATTGGACGGTTAAATAACCGTCATTAAACCGCATTTCGATGTTAAATAATGGTGGAATAACCACCATATAACCGTATTTCGCTGTTATTAGACTATTATTCTACCGCGTTATTACGGCTTAACACAGTATACGTAACCACGAAATAACCGCATTTTACGGCTACAGGGACGTTCAATAACAACGCGATAGCGTAGTTCTTCCTAACTCGGTTATCTGACGGCTTTGAACCTCTTAACTAACTTTTACGGTTAAATAACCGTGAAGAACGGTTTATGGCTAACAATCGCAACATGACCGTAACATTACGATCTATACTGGTAACTACACGGTTAAGCGTGCAAATTGTCGGACCCGTTGGAGGAATTAAGGCCTGGTAACCAAATCCTTACACGTTGTTGCACATCAACCTTCTGGCCGCTTATGGAGATGGTTCAATAGCCCGGGTGATCCGGTGTCATCATTGACCGATTACGCAGAGCACTTAGAGAACGGAAAACAAGGATACAACAAAAATATATTGAATGTACGAAAATAAATATTTTACAGTCAAACCGCTTCAGTCCGATGAAGGCAAGTCCAGTGCGAAAACCAGCGAAAACCTCTGCTTGGTTCAGTGCAGACGTGTGAAACAGTGGCAAAACATAGGTATAGGCATTTGATGTATCAAGTCGGTTACTACCGATTAACCCGTCCGAGTGCAAAATCGAAACTTACTGCCAACTGATCCAGGCGCGTTCTCTGGGCCAGTCGGTGCCATCTCTGGACAGCTGTCTGGCGATAAAAGTACGGTTGATACATTCTTGGCCAGGAAGAAATCCTTCTCCCAATAATTACGCATAATAATGCAAAAATAATTGAGCACCTTGGCTGCCATGGTTAACGAGCTGATGCCACGATATTTTTCGCATGACGTTCCCGCGACCCCTTTGAAGATTGGAATCCGTTCCCCGGGTGTTGTTTTTGTCCCAAATCTCTCATAGTAGGGCCATCAGACCACTCAGCAGGGCGAGCTGCAGACTATCCGGGCAGGGTGACTTGCCCTGGTTAACGGCCCTAATGTTCGCTGAACGAGAAGCTGCAAGGACGAATGAAACGTCCCGGTTGCCCAGGCCGAACATGGGGGCTTAAGCCCTTGAAACTTAAACCCAGAAGTCTGACCCACAAGGGATTTGGTAGAAAATTTCCCTTGTGGGGCAAGTCCCAGAACCAATGACCGAATGGTCTAACTCGCTTGACTGAGGGGGTCGGCCTAGCACGAGGGCGAACGAAATTCTGTCTTGCGACTACGATGTTAGTTTTCGCCTTGTCGCTCACTATGATGTATCAGAATGTGCACCAGCTTTATGCCACCCTTACTGAATACGAAGAAAGATTGTCAAAACTAAGTATAGGGTCACGCCGTAAAGTTATCCACAATGCCGAGCAAATATCTTTGGGATAGGGCGACAGGCGCTAAGCCAAAATGCTCGATTCTGATTGGTTCAAACTGTGATCAATCAGGGCTTGCACTGTTCGGCCGTACCCGCTTTACGACACCTCCCTATTGGTGCCTTTGTTAGTCCGATCGCTGCTATGATTTTATTTCTCATGACTGGGTGGCTGTTGTCCATTGTGGGCCCATTCCCGGGGCAGTGAAGAAATTCGCGGTTACACGGATCGATACACGGGATCGAGGATTTTGCGCGAACTACCCGGGTCGGTGGTGTCCTTGTCACTGAGCGGCTCCCGTTCACCCGAAAGACGCGGTAAAAATGCTGTAGCACCGCTCTTTAATATGCTACCGCTAGATCGTAAGGTTGCCAGAGCGAGGAAGCTTACCGAACGTGAATCTGTGCACGTGGCCCTGGCCGTGCCCCAGACGTCGGAACTATGTTGAGGTTGTTCTGTGTTTCGTGCCACGTGGTTACTTTGTGGGGTGTTTATCTGGTGCCTGAAGTTGACTCGTGTTATCCAGTAAGGCCTAGGCCCTCACTTGCGGCACTTGCTCGAACTGGCAACGAAACTGGCGTCCACCATGTACAGCGTTCACGGCATCCTCAAATAACCACCCAACCTTCGTATGATTGTTGTGATGTCCTTTCTGACTGTCCCTCCTTTTCTGGATAGCAGTCGAACGCACTGCCTGAACGTGGTAATCTAGGGCGGAAGTTAAAGACGTTGGTAAAGAGTTGCGAGACGTCGGTGGGATCAAGTAAATCGGCTCACAGTGGAGGGTTTACCAGTGTAGGACGCCACCGGCCAAAAAGCTCCTGTGTTGTGTGTGCGCCGCTTGGTCTCCGCTTTGGCTGTAGCCGTGGACAGCACAAAGTTGTCGGGACGTCTTGATTCCGCAAACGAACCCTCACCATCCGCAGTTGTTTGGTCGTCGGCGCAGGTTGATCCAAGTTCAGTGGCTCACCAAACATTTCCAGGCCGGAAAAATCGAGCCCCAAATAATTATATAAAACTAGCTGAACCCTAATGAACCTCGCTTAACAGTTCAAGCTTCCAGCTAGTTTCAGGCTTCCGCCAGACGCCCCACGAGAGTTGCACAACTGGTTGCCTCCCAATCGGGTTCTACGTTCGCGTGGAAACCAGCGTGGGGCAAGAACATGTATTAAGTCGAAGGGTTATGTGTATGCTACTGATGTGCGCGGTGGCATTTTTTTAACCAACCGAGTGATTTAATTCCTAAAGTGGCATTTACGATCCCTGAGCGAATTCTTTTATCATGACCGTTTTCCGTGGTCCACTGAATTTGTCCCTGAAACATTCTTGTCTGCGGCCTTTTTGATTACATCCGCTGCCCCTCTGGCTCTGATGGAGACCTTAGCGTAAAAGGTGGCACTCGCTTCACATGTGACAGAGGTGGGGTTTGCCTTGTTGTCCTTTTTGAATTTGAGGACCATTTTGCGGTCAACTTGAGTGCGCTAGCGCCCGAGTGCTGGGGTTGTTCAATCAGTCTGGCGTCAACTCTGGGATCAATAAGGCGCCAGCATTCTGTGTAGGGTTTCTGTCAACTTCAAATCCAGCTCAATTCAATTTGGTAGCCGGGTCTGAAAGTTCGAATCTTGTGGCGACCAGAGAACAGTCACCAAAATGAGGCACTTGAAGTGATCCTCAGTAATGGTGGTGGGCTTAAAGCTCTTGCTCATTGTTCACCACACTAGCACGCTTGATACAAAATCTTCACTGTCGTTTTTTGTGAGCTTCAGCTACTGATAGCGCATGCTGAACAGGGAGCCCTGATCAACGATTATCTGAGCTTGGATGTTGATGGTAATTAGGAAGCCAAGGGCCTGAGGGAGCTTTGGGAGGGGAAACCTCTTGTTCATCTACCGGCACTTTCCATAGCAACAGCCAAGCTTTCCATGCGACTTCAAAAGGACAGCAGTATCTGTGGGAGAGGACGGCGGCCCGCCTAATGGGCATACTGCTCTACGCAGACTCAACAACCTACGCCTAAATTTCTTAGCAATGCCTCTGACTCTGTGGTAAAAATGACTGCGATTGCTCTGCTAAAATTGACATAGTGGGTCTGGAGAGTTGATAGACATTTATGCTTCCTGCATAGGCGCCTTACTGCCTATCCTACTGCAAATGTTAGGTGCGCATGAGACCGAATCTGGTTTTGGGTATCTTTCAAATCTACTTCGACCATAATGGGTAATTGAAGACTGCCACGGCTAACCGATGGGCGATTATAGTGTGCGATTTCTGAGTTCGAACACTTCTAACCTGGCCTCCGCCGGTGGGAGGTAGCATCTGATCGGCCATGGATCCAATGACCAATCTTGTGGCAGCGTCCACTGGTTTCCGGTCGCCAGTGACAGGTCCAGAAGGCGTCCAAATTTCCAACTCGTTATCGTCATGCGCACTTCTATTAATAATGACTTTTGAACTGTTTAGGAGGGTTGACACGCTCAATTTATATTTTCCGGCTTTTCCGATGAACAGACCTGGACCGGGGTCGAGGACATCCAGCGTTTTAATTTTTCACAGAATCCAACCAAGTAGGAGTGCGCGTTGCCTAATCTCTGTCTACCCAGACAGCCAATACGCTGTCTCTGATGTAGTCGCAAGATTACTAGATGAGATGCCTAATGAGCTGAGACGAGTAAAGTCCAAGCCATGTTTTGCTCGCTCAAATGTCTTTGGAGGGTCGAGGTATATAATATGGGTTGGGGTGGAAATATTCGCGCGGCTTATCCTGTCACGGGCTACATTTTGCGCATTATCCACACAGGGATATTCCCGCATCCATGTTGGTAATGCTTGGGAAGTTATTGTTGGTAGGGGGCCACCTGGTGACCAGATAGCTAGACCAACTCGTGCAGCCGTTCTGGGTGCCCGCCCACAGCTTCAAAATATACTCTGGCTACTTTCGGATCTTTCTGTTAGCCTCAGTGCCCTAAACAACGACGTTTTGTGACCCAAGCTGCTGAGCATTCTTATAGCTCTTAGGTGCCTGGGCCCAGACCGGTGCCCTCGAGAGTGAACGCACCGGTTTTTCGTTGCACTATTGTGCTCATGTCCGGCGTCATGGTAATGAATTTTAGCTTAGGCTTTATTAATTGAAGATAGTTGGGTAAGAATTATGTATACGTCACTTTATGTTGTATAAGACGCACTTTTCTCATTACTTTCGTCTTCGACTCATTCCGCGATGCCTGCGTTTTCTGCATGTTCATGCGAATCTTCCATGTTTTAATCTTGAACACTACGCAGCAGGAGGCAACGCATCTATCCATGCATGCAGACAGGCCAAGAGAATGCCCTTCTTGTAAAAGAAAGCATTTACTGCCAAGTTCCCAACTTTATCTGTTTATCTAAAGAACACAAACACAAACACGAGAGGTGCTTGGCCGGTCCTTTAGATTGCCCGACATGCTGCGCAAAGCAAAGGTCACAGTAATGGCACTTGTAACGCCCCCCAATTAAATTCTCTAGTGTCGTTTTGGCTTTTCATTATAAGTTTTGGGCATCAAAACCCCAACTCATCAAATTTTTAGGACTTAAAAACTAACTGCGGACCCCCATTTTAAATGTTCATAAGGCTGCGGTAGATACATATTATAAAGGAATAACCACTCCCAGCTTTTGGGACACAGTTAAACACCTGTGTGCTCCGCAGTCTATAAAAGTGCTGCCACAATACCTCACGCTTTGCTCTACGAGGAGAGTGACCTCACCAAAGCGCCCACTTCCCTTCATCCGATGTACCCGCCCTATGTATCCTTCTGTTGGCACTGGTTCCGTGGTTTAGTCCGTATTAGGCCGTACCCCATTCACAATAGCTTGATGGGACACTTATTATCGGCTGCTTGCTACTACCGCCATAACTGTTGGTATACATTACCTGGACGGCAGTCTACCTCTACAGCTGTCTCCATAAATAAGGTTAGCATAGAGGCTTCCTAAGAAAAAGCTCGAGTTGTTTGTCACCTCAGTCACCTCGGACCTTTTTATTTCCTTCAGAACAATTAGGCCATCAAATGGCGCTAGATATAGGGACTGGTTTGGTCTTCAGATGTTCTCAGCATTTTACCATGTGTGGCTCTGCTTCATTTCGGACCTTTGCAGCTAAAACGTGAGCTAGTAACTTGCAAAGGCCAAAAACGGTGCACACCAGCGTTGAAAACTACTGTTGATGTTTCAGAAGGGAAGTCTCAGATGACTTAAAATCTACATTCAGTTAGATCTTATTTTACCCGTCGAGTTTATTGGAACTGTAGAGGCCGATGAGAAAAGAAGGTTGCGAGTGGAGTTACGGAATTGCAACACTTTTGGCATGGATATAGATGATGTTTGTAGTTTTCTTGGAGCCGGAAAGCGGTAGATTCATCAAGTTACGTTGCGGTTGGCGTACACCGCCGCTCACTAGAAGCACACCCAAATCATTTTCACCGAAACTATAGGGGTCTAGGAGTTGTGACTTTTGCGTGGAGTTAGTCTAATCCATTTGCATCTCTCGGTGGCAGTTCGCTCATAGCATTTTTTTAAGTGAGCGAAATTTCAAGGTTACGGACCATCACCGATTCGCAGGAAGAAAAAACCAAAAATGGAAGCAAATTTTGTCGGATGCGTGTGTTTCCGACCTGCGCTTGCCCTGGTTGTAGCATATATCTCGGGCAATCCCCCTATGAATCGAAAAATTCACTGATAGCGGAGCAAAAAATGTTAACAAAGACCCAAGAAATACACGCGGTATGACGCCTCAGAGGCAACTCCTTTCGCAGAGCTCCACGCTTTTCTTTAGACTGTAACTGCGCCATTCTGAGGTCAACTCATCGTACAACCACGCAACACTACCAAACACGTTTTTCTCTGATCTCATGTCCCTGCAAACTCCGGGCTACCTTGGTTGCGCATTATTAAGCCAATGCGAGACCCCCATAATCACATATGCCCACACCTATTCACATCGACCGCATTCCTATTATGTGCACCTAAATATCAATTACTGCTTTTAAAATCGGGCAGTGTCGTCTTAACGCAGTAGTTAGGAATTGTGCCCACTTTTGGCTGCCTGCTATTTCGGGCCGCATTCTAACTCACATCATAGTGCTTCCTGGCAGACCGTTTTGAAACTTTTTCTTATTTTAAGTCCTCAATGTAAACACGGTTGTCTGTTGCCTCGCTTAAATGGCAGCAATAAACCACCATGCGCCCTCGACGGACTCAAGAATATCCTTGATCCATGCCGGTCTTAATTTGTCACGATACCTTGGCAAATCCTGACCACAATGAAAACCCCAAACGATTCACACAAGATGTTCATGTACCCACGAACCCAAGTATGACGTCGCCATGACGGTACCGCGACTACCATATCCAGTCTCACGGCTTGCCCGTGGTCCACCATATCCATAATATTTCCCGGGCGGGGCGTTATGTTCTCCCACAAGACCGCCCAAATCCGTTTAATTTGTGTAGGACTTGGGAGCGCTGGCCACTCTATGGTGTTTTCTACTTGTTCTGCCCACAAACTCACTAATTCATCTAACGGCACTATCGAGGTTTCGGCATACCCTTGAAGGTTAAACCTTGCCGTGCGCTCGATATAGCATGTGCTGACCATCATAAAAAAACTAAAAGAACTTACTAGCTGTGACGAAGTCCTTGGCCATGTTTGGCGGTTCGCCTGTCGCAAAGACAGGAGAATTTTCCTAAATATGCCGCAATGGCTGCTCCATTTTGAGTTTTCGCGGACATAGAGATTTGAGATGTAGACTTGAGATCATTTCCAAACTGAATACAGAAGAAAGCACGTGAAGAAACCAGCTTTTCTGCAGTACTGCCCACCGTCTTTACGGAGACAATACGCGGAGCCACCAGCAGCCATTAAAACACTAATTCCGCGTCCACAGTGGGCATTGGTAGGTTTAAACAACTTCCAGCAAAACTGCAGCCGCGCGGGGTAATCCCAAGGGTTCGAATAATCACCATCAAACTCTAAAACCTTATGTTAGAGTTTCCCTCTTTCGAACTATTGTTTCAGAGATATCCTGGGTGTGCGTCTAAGGCTCGGCACGTACACCCGTGTTAAACTGTAAAACATGACCCTCCTGTGCCTCTCCACAACCGAAGTAACCTTTTGTCCTGCTTACTCTGCTGAGAGTCCCGCTGTTTCTTTTTGAGCACCTAGAAGAGTTCGTCTTATCTTCCCACCCGGCTTTATCAGATCAGAAACGCGGATCTGTCCCCCACCACATGCTATGTCAGAGCATGCCTTTGCTATGGCTTTAAAGGCAAGCGTCGGACGTGACTACTTGCGTCCAAGCGCACACTGTCAAGGGGAGCTTATCTATTACTGGTGATATTGGGTATAGCTAATTAATCATCCTGATTGCGCTGAGCAGTGACAGTGCTCTTCCAGAAGTTTGGGGGATCTAACGTGCCGTAATTTATCTGGCCATGGATGTCTAGCTTTAGGACCCACTTATTAGCCACACATGAATTTAGGTTCACATTTGCAGCGACTTATTCCGTGTCAGGTACACTTTTGAAGCTTATAGCACAGTTATGGCAGGACCAATGCATGCCGTGATCAACGTGGCGAACCTTTCGGCATATGATCGCACGTGCTGTGGGGCCGCAGTGTGCGGTTGTAAGTTGTCTCCTTTCTCCCCCGGCGCATGCTGAACACACATCCACGCTTGTTTGCGCCGATGGATGGCAGAGTAATTGCTCC
Source organism: Opisthorchis felineus (assembly GCA_004794785.1). Taxonomy (NCBI): domain Eukaryota; kingdom Metazoa; phylum Platyhelminthes; class Trematoda; order Opisthorchiida; family Opisthorchiidae; genus Opisthorchis; species Opisthorchis felineus. Next base: position 129,127 of record SJOL01008964.1, on the reverse strand, counting down.
TATTCATAAAGGTACACAATCACTAGTATCACGATTTGCCTTTCGATAGCGACTGTTGTTCCGGCTTAACCACCGGAGAGGAAACCGCACATTAGTTTCAGCAAAATTTTTACCGCAAAATACTTCGCATCTGGTTCCAAAAGCAAACGTCTTTGTTTCTTTGGTCTCGAAGATATGGACTCTGTCAATGACGAATATTTTAGTTTGTTCATTCTCCGACGGCGTGTATCAGAATGCATTAAACACCAAAAATTGACGAAGCGTGATGTATTCCAGTTAGTGTGGAGAACGATGACCGGCTCAGTCTTGCAGTATTCGACATACAGTGACGGCTCTAGCCACGGTCTCTTCATTCCCTTTAATTGGTCTGCTAATCCATCCGGACAAACACAGCAACGTTCAGCAGCGGTGTGCGAGCTTGGCCTTGGTTGATATTATGACCCGATTCTAGGACGACGCACATTGCAAGCGATCGATTTGAAATAGGCCTGCTAACCATCCCCCAACATTTGTCAACTCATCTATTTTCTATTAAATTGTGGCTTTTAAGAAACAACAACCCAGCCAAAAGAATTAAAAAAGGTTATTGGTTTGTTGCATATGGATCTAATAGCCGGCGAATTGGTTTTTAGGAGACTTTGCAGTGTGCAAAAGAAAGCTTGATTAAAGCCCATAAAATCGTTACACAAATGGACGTTAAATCAAGCATATAGCACATCGCTGGGGTTGATACAGCGTGCCCTGAATAAACCTAAAACTCCCAATGTATACGCACCGCAATTTGCGACGACCTTGACACTTGGCGCTACATTTTGCAGGATGACTCGTTCAACTTTTCGACAAATATACTTGTAGCGGTATATGAAACTACAACATGGGGCATTCATAAGTCATCACAAAAAAGTGGATCGCCGAGGTGCCCACCAATACCAGCCCTTCCAGTGTGTTAACACCGGGTGTATAATGCCAAATTCGACATCCAAAATACTGAGCGCGGCAAGTATTATTCGTACAAGAAGGCGCTCCGTAAGATATGGACATTTAGTTTGCCAGAAGATGATGGACTGTTTAAAATCACCTGGGTAACTTCATTTTTCGTTTCTAGTTGGCACCGACTTCACTATTTTTCGGTTTCTGTTTACATCAACGCCGTTTTATTGCGCAAGTTCGCAGTTGTACGCAAACTCTCTGGCGATTGAACGCATGATTTTGATAATTATTTACCGGAATCTTATCACAAGACCCTTGGTTGCACACCGATAGAGTCCCTAGTCAAGCTACCCAAATCTATTGTTCCCTACAGTGAATAGTTGTACGTCTGTAAATGGGCAGTAAAACTCTGTTTAGTGTTGTGTCCCGGATTTCTATGTTATGCACTTATATTTCGTTTAACCGTGTGAGCAGGCTCCTAATAAGCCTGGTATTTTGATTCATAAATTTTCAAACTGGTTCATTTACACTTTATTTCATGTTATTTTGTCTTAAGTCGACGTGGAATGTGCCTTGAACCCTTCAAAACAGCAACAACACAAACAAAACAACCCTCGCCTGTTTGGAACGAATTCATATTTACCCAAGTCAAGTGAACAACTTCTAGCCTTGAAACAACAAGATAGGTTCCTCTTTCACTTGGCTTTGATAATTTTGTTACATTAAAACCAAGCTTAAAAACAATTGAACAATTATGAACTTATGCAACAACTCTCTGTGAAGGAACTAAAGAAACAGTAATCAAAAGTTAACAAAGGCGACGATTTTGCACACTTCCTGAGTGTCCACGAATGTCAGTTCCAGAGTAGACCTTTTCTTAGATTACTCGTAAATCTGTGATGATAAACGCCAGATAGTTTTCGGCCCATAGGTGTCAATAAAATCACTGCAACACGAAAGCAAACAAAAATACGCCCGAAAGCTCACTCAGAACACAATCTGAACTCATGCTGAAGTGCTTTGGGGGCAAACTGCTCGGATTCGATCACTTCCGTACTTTGTGATGCCCTGAGACTGAAGCTGTAAATTCATGTACATACATTACGCTGCGGGTACCTTCGGTTATCATTTGTTGTGCAACCTTTAGAACAGCGGATGCTTAAATGCCCACCCAGAATTTCTCTGAACCCGCTGTTTGAACCAGGAAAACGTTTACATAAGGATTTAGCACTTGACTGTATATATTCGGAACCCTATAATAATTATAATCTTATTTTCCAAATTGCATGGAGCATACCAACTGAGGCATGGTCAGTTGGCACACAGTGGCGCTTTTGATGACATCTTTTTAGGTGTATTCAGGGTATACTTTGGGTGCGGAATTCGTACTTTAAAAGGCAGTCACTGCACATTTCTCAGTAGTTGCCGAATGGAATCGATTTCTTGAAAACGACGGTGCTTCGAAGCTTGCCACTTCATAGATAACAGTGCCTATGTCCATTAGGTTGTCCTGAAAGTTCTCGGTATGGCTCATTTGTTTAAGTAAGCGAATCTTCATGGTCCTCCGGTACGTCAAATTGTAAAAAGGCACATAAACTTTCATGATTTCCATGTTCCACCCTCCCCCACCCAAATCTGAATACTTTCCCCGCAGGTCCCAGCTCTAGGACTGACCGTGTTGCTCGCCCTGCATCACACTCAGCTGCAGCTTCTGTACGTCCGAGTTCAGTCACAACCCTAAGCACTTCGAAGTCTGTTTTCAAACCCCGAAATCCTGTGTACTTAGCCGCCTTTAATGTTCGCACACTGAAGCAAGCAGGTCAACA